>NNCF01130667.1:355158-375409 GCA_002313205.1 Laupala kohalensis
CAGACACATTCAGATTAAATAAAAATAAGGATTCGGAACTCTGATGCAGATTATCAAAATTTGATTTTGATTTTTCAAGTTGAACATATTCACACAGAATTGACACATACAAATATTTCTTCCTCATAGAATAATTAAAGAAACATTACTCTGCGATATTACTATTACAAATGTTCTTCTTATTTAATATTTTTTCGTGCATTTAAATTTCATAATACAAAGAATCACTAATACTCTTTAAATATAATGACATAATATTGCACGTTATGAGCTCTTTAAATGATTTAAGTGCAGAGAAAAATAAAACAGTTCATCTAAAATGATTCTTGAAGTTCTTCTCTCTTTTACAAAACAAATACATTACGAAAATCTTTATTTCGATGGACCGTTCTCTTAGAACAGATACTTGTACCTCATCGAATTACAAATATTGCAAGTCCCTATCATTTGATGCCACATCCATTAAGTTTCGTCTCACATAGACAGATATTCACAACCCATAGATCTTCGTCGAAATCGTGCGTAGAAACAGCTCGTTCGTTCTACAGCCTCCTCCGTAATATACGACTTCGTCGTACTCGCAGCTGATCGCCTCGTACCGCTTGTTCGTCCTTTGCCGGGTGCGATCTTGACCACGCCGCCTGTCTTTGCTGCTCGCTGGCACGACGGTCCACCGTACGGTACTACTGTTCACGGCTTCTAGCCCGCGGCGAATTCTCGTATTCAACAGCATATTTATGCTTCTAACTCATGTCGCGATTTAACTTTCGCGTTATACTGCCGGACATTCGGTACTTTACTTGGAGCTCTTTATACGTGGCAAAAAATACTACGTACTCGAAAAAATATCTTTCTAACGTAATCTCGATCTGCTTCGAAGAATTTACTACGACTCCAAACAACTACGCCTATCTCGGACGATTACAAGTCGCGAAAGGCCCGATAGATGAAGAACCATCTTCCTTTGGACGGTTTTGATTATAGTGAGCTGTAGAAAAACCGTCTCCCCCGGACGGGTTTTGACTACTGAGAGTGATACACAGCGAATTGCCTCCCTTACCCAATGCTATCTAGATCATGTACTAAGACAATAGCCAATCGAGTGCTCACAAAAAGGTAGGTGCGGCTAACTCCCAAAGGGTGTGTTTACATTGATGTTTAACTCCTGAGAATCTTTTCTACACATCGCGCAGGGAAGAACGCGCTCCCACCTGTCGCTAAGTTTGAATTTCCTTTCTCCCTGGGTTCTATGTTCTAATTAAATCGGTTTTCGCTGTAATTTTGTTTATATTCATTTTAATAAATCCTCTAAATATTTGTAAATGGGATATGTAGCGTGCTATTGAAGCTTATCTACATGGAGCGAAAGGAGTTTAGAAGTTGGGTGATAGGTTATTATTAGTAGGTGAGCTGCTTAGCTGGGTTTGCCAACAACTTGGCCCACGTGGAGGGATTAGTAGAAGTAGATGGTAATAGTTAGAATTATTGATACTAGGAGGAGCTGGATAGAGGAAGGAAGGTTTGCTTTCCTGTGGTCACAGTTATATGAACTGGGGCATTAATGTAAAAAGCTACACATTTTCTGACCCCATCGGGAATCGAATTCTGACATATTTCACAAATAAACTTTATCATTAGTCTTCCTCAGACCCTCAATTAAAATACATGAATAGGAGATCGTAAGCATAGTCACTTTAGATCAAAGGTACGGCTCAAATACACTTTCATGTTCTGCACAGCATCAGAACAGGCACATACCAGAGTCAGCCTCAGCAACAGTGGTGCAAGACCGATGGTGCGGGTTCGACGTACAGGGGTGCTCTGTTCGACGTCCGCGGCGAATGCGATGAACTTTTGGAAGCGTATAGAGGAGTAACTATATATTTCGAACTATTCAGGTCAAGTACCCTTCAAACAACTTCCAATCGCATGGAGGAGCATTGTTGCATGATTTTTCAGAAACTTTACAAGATGTGCCAGCCGAACTGTCTCAACCATTACATCACGCTCTCTCCCGTTACCTCACCCACCGTCACTCTCCGCATCCGTCACCAAAAAAAAGAAGAAGCCGTCTTCTGCAACCATCCGATCAAAAAGCTCCTAAGTCCAGCGAAAGCGCCCCTTTTATCCTACTCCCAAAGTACTTTTTGCATGGTGGCTGGAAAAACTATCCCTGCATCTACTCATCATAGTGAATGGCGCGCTTGAGCGCGCAGCCTGCAGTTATGACACCAAAACTTATTTATGACACCAAATATATATAAAAACTAGAACTTTAATAAATTGTAACTTCACGCTGTGTTCGGGATATCTAACGCTAATTTGAAGTGATCAGGAACCACATGATTGTACACAAAATCACCATAAAAATGAATTTATTAACCTATAACAGTACATGAAAACATAAAACGCAAAAATCGTCAAAAACATCAAATCAATACAACACTGGAATTCCTAATAATCCTTATTATAACCCCTCATTAAATTAACAAATATCAACACAAGACTAACATTATCAACGGAAATTACATATCACAAAAAATCTAACACTTCATAATAGTTCCCTTTAATTAACCCCTTCCCAAAATAATTATGATTGAAGACATAATTTGTGCATTGCACATGCCGTTTTATTAAATATCTCAGAGTTAATTTATGTGTTATTTTAATTCAAACTACCAGTGAGACGATTTTCACTTTGTAGTTCTTTCAGTACTCACGCGCTATGAACATCAAGAAAAGAGAGAATGTCTGGACGCCTAGGAGGTCGTAGCAAGAGAAATGCTAGTCCCGCCCCAACTGCGTTCTCGGAAGTTTGGCCTTCCTCAGGTAGCTCGTCCTTCGACCCACCTGGCATCTGGACTCGCTCTCTCGCCACACCCCCACAAGTTCACCATTGATATTCCTCACTCTTGCGTCAAATAGTTTCTCTCGGAGTCGATAGCTCAATGCCCGGATCCATGTCTAAGCATTACGGCTTGTCCCATTTTTCGTTATTTGCGTAGTTATCTCGATTTGGCAATTAAACGACGCACTGACTAGTCATAACTATGAGCGAATGCTAGGATGATGACTTATCTAGCCGGATGTGTGAAATAGAATACTTTTGCACATGCTAAATGATGATTAAGACTTCAGTTTGCCTTTTTATGTCTCGGTCGCAGCCTAGAAAAACACGTCCAGACGCGACAACCGTCGTTCTACGAGTCTCCTGCTCTTCTATGTTCTCACTTTTCCAAGCTGGCAACCCTACACTCTTCCCGCATAATCTTTGCCATCACTATTTCTTCCCCAAGAAGATAATTTTTCATTATTTTGCGCGGCAATATTGTTTTCTTAAACGCCTGTCATCGGCTGGGTTTTCGGCCATTTAAATGTGTCCAAATTTCCAGTTTTCTCAAAATCTAAGGCGCCGCAGATCTTCTCACAAAGGAATCTAAAAATACTCGGAGAGACTTCCCCCTCGTGTTGTGAACAATGTCTCGACAACTTTTTCTTTTCCCAAAGCGTCACCGGTCGCTGTTTCTGGCATTTTTTGTTGTCGAAACAAGATAGATTCAATATTATTTTTAAAACTTTCGAATTTTGTTTTAAAAAAATGGATACTTATGCCATTTTCCAATGCAAATTAATATTTTATTTGGACACTGATATTCTAAAATTGTTATTGGTTTGAAAGTTAAATTAATATGAAGAATTTGGAATTTGATTTATTAAGTTATTTGGTTATTAAGTTATTTATGAATTTGGTTTATTATATACAGGTTCTCTAGGCTTTGTCTAGGGGCGGGTCTATTGTAATAATAAATCGTGAATTTAGTGTTATTTCAATTTTTAAGCACTATACTCAGAATAATCTATAGTTCGATAATAACTTACATGTAATTTTTTGCTTAAAATTACAAACATATTGACATTCTATTAGTATTATAACTCGCAGCTAACTTTTTATCTTATCTAGGAATTTTTGCTTAAATTTTTGAATCCGCCTCTGCCTTAGGGCCCTTGATCGGAATTGATGGGATGGTCCCTTGCTTGCTTCCAGAGAGTAAATTAGTTTTTTTTCCCTCCACGTGGTCATACGCAGTTTGTACTGTTTTTTGACAATAAATTTATAAATATATATATAATTAATTAATGAATCAAAAGTTACAATATAGATTTAATGACTCAAACATTTGACTCCAACAATCTTTAAAAACATTATTCTTGAATAGATGACGTTACTAACTAGTTCGTAGCGTGGTTCTTGATACTCTCTTTTCAAGATACATATTCTTGAAAGTCACACTGAAATAAGTTTAAATAACTTTTAATCATCAAGTATTTCATTCTTTGTGATAATATACTACTAATATTTTTACGCACAAAGAACTAGGCTATAAATTAAAATATTAATAATTAAGATAGTTAAGATCATTTGACATGAGACACCAACATAAGGAAATTTAAATCAGCGATACAATTGGCATCGTATGTTGCTGTATTAAATAAAACCTTGTTCATATTATCTCAAAACTCGTCCTACCATAAATGTAAAGATACATTGAACATCGACTAATAAACATCTTTACGTAATTTTGGAGCACATAACTAGGTAACATCTAAAACATTTTCTCTCGTGATGAGATATTGGAATTCGTGTTCTTAAATGTTTCACATACGTTCCTCAAAATTTGTATTTGGCGTTCTATATTTTGTAGGATTGAGTGTTGCCATCGAGTCCTCTGGAGCACACCGAAGCAAATTTTTACTTACAATTTCTAAAAAGTACACTCTAAAAATCCTTGAAATTCTGCCTGCTATATTTAATGACCATGGGAATACAGTTGAAAAAATGTTAATTCTCGAGACTGATATGTATCTCAAATATTAAAAAATTGCCGAAAGCAGTACCACTTACCTATGCTCGCAATGTTAAATTGAGCAATATTTAGCATTCGAAATTTTGATAAAAGTGCGGTAAAATATTTTCAAAATTTTTCAATCAATTGTAGTCTGTCTTTCTCTGGCTTCCTAAAAATTGAGACGTGTCTAATAAAGTGATTAATGAAAGAACCCTCACTCCGAATGGCGTAGAGCGAACAGAAAGTTCTCGGTATTCCTTGATTTATTGATGAAATATATATTCACAGAAAACATGAATTTTCGCGTAGGTTTATTGTAGAAGTCAGTACGTAAACTCTGTTGCCATTCATGTGTGTAGAATTTTTGAAGAGGTTATTAAGATTATTGTTTTAGTTATAAGATGCTAGCTGTAAGGCCAGAGACGAAGCAGAGACGGAGTAGCTGACAATAACTAAATTATTTTTGGTAGACTGCGATAGACGAGTGTTTAGAAGGCTTACCAGCTGGATATTTGTAGCGGACTGACACCAAACGGTTTTCTAGTAAGACTACGACGTTATAACTGATTTTATTTCCCTTTAATTAAGTTTAATTTGTTATTGTAATATGAAATTCAATAAATTATATATTGTAATACATAATTATAACAATTTGTGTTATATTTATTGCTGTTCGTGTCTTCAGTATTCCCACTATTATGCTGAGTATAAACTGAGTATAACGTGTATACACATTAAATTACACTTCTTATTTTAAAAATTTAATTTTATAAAAAAGATTTTAGTAAAAAAATAATAATAGGATAAAAAAAATTTAAAAAACGTATTCAGTTGTAATTGTTGAGAATGAACGATACACACCCAATCTCATAAGATGTTCAGAATCAGTCATTAGTGGGATTTTTTAAAGTAATTTCGTGCTAGATTTCCCATCCAGCCCACTGCGCTTCCATTCAGGTTTCGACATTCACGAGACATCGGAGTGATAAAGCGAAGGCGCGACGTGATGGATTTTGGACTGGTTGGAATTCCGGCCGCGCCAATTCATCCATTCCTCTCCACGAAGGTATTTACATTCACGCCACTCCATTGGCGTGCTCTCACTCCGTTTGGCAGAATTAATTTACCGTGAATGGACACCTTTAATGTATGCATACTGAGGAAGAAGGCTGGCCATAATTTTGTTGATATTTAGTTTATTTTTTCTGTTAAAAATTTGGTATATGACAAATTCTCCTATGTCGTATCTCTAATGACGCCATAAACGCGAGTGCTGCAGACAATTATCCCCACTCTTAAAGTATAATTGTTTATAACGTTTTTCGATGAGGGATTCACAATGATACAGCTTCGATTTCAGTCTCTTTCTTTTTGATTTCGAAAGGGAGGATCTGGCGACAATTTTACATATAACCTTTTTGCTTGCAATTTTTTAAAAATTCGATTGGTATAACATTCTGCAATGTTTTCTCTATCAGATAGCGTTTTCTATTTCTCTGTAACGTGAAAGTGAGGGCTGGCGAGAATTGTTTCCACTCTTCAAATTTGAATTGTTGATAACTTTTTTCTATGAGGTGTACAAAATTTGCGGTACAAAACGGTACAAAATTTGTTCAAAATTACGCATACTTGAGTTTTCAAAAACTGAAAAGTGGGAGCTGGTGTCATTGATGTACTTTGCTCTCGTGAGTCCGACCTAAGACAATGCGCGTTGCGCATGCGCAGGTGAGCAACAACACCGCGTCGAAGAAACCCAACTCCGTGCGGGACCTCTTCCGTACGGTCTCATGCGTGGACCCTCCGATTCGATGTCCACACCATCGCATTCAGTTCTTCCTGTACACCAGGTAAGTGGCTCTACTTCGTCTCAATGGGGAGCAAGAAGTCGTGAATAGCCAAACCTCCCTATGTGTAACAGCGATCCTGGAGTATCCCATTGTTGCAGTGCAAAACAGCGATAGTTAAGGACGTGTTAGTTCTAATTTAGGTACATCGGTTCATCTGAGTGAAGAATGTCATTTATGTAAGAATGTAGTTAGTAATATTATGTAGTTTATGTAAGAATGCAATAATCATATGTGTAAACAAATGAAATACGTATAGACTCGTCTTTTAAAAGACAAATAATATTACAAAATACGCAAAGAAAATATCTAATGTGTCTATGTGCTTTTTTATTTATTTTTGTCTCATCTGTTAACCACCTGATTTACAATGTCTCAGGTTTATGCTATTCTTGTCCACATTTGCAACTATATCTGTCGTTGTCCGTCCATATCTCGAGAGCTTCATCTTACATTTGCGTGTTCCTGTTTTTCTCCCTTTAATTTCTCCTCCTTTCTTCCTTCATACACTTCTTCTCTCTCTTCTTCCTCTCTTCCTCAGCATATCCGCGGTTTTCCTATCATCGACTTCTACTAACTTCTTGGACTGCGCCAATTCTATTTACATACTCCTCCAGTGACTGATACTTTCCTTTCGCCTGTATTAGTTTCCTCATATCCGATACATCCGATACTCTCACATTCTCAAAGCTCCAATATTAGGGTCTTCCCACCTTGATCCACAGTCACACGTATCTTTTTTAATCCTTTTCAAGAAACTCTTAAAAAGTTGTCGTGCCCCGTCATAATTTCCATGGGCATTCTGCTCGGCCCGAAATAGTTTTAATTTTACTTCGCTTATGTCTATGATATAATTCGTCCCTTTTTGTTTTTCTCCCGTTCTGCCTGCCCCGTCATTAATTATCCTGTTCTTTCGTTTGTAGCCAATTATCACTATGCTGGACCTCTCGTCCATTCACTACAATTCCTCTTTTTCTTCTCAGAAAAATTCTATATTTTATCTTATGTAAATGAAGATCTATCGCGATAATTTTAGTAAGTACTTTTAGTGTGGAGTCAGCGTGGTTCAGTGGGTAGAGCACTGAGCTGCTAAGTGGATGGCTGGGGTTCAAACCCCGGTGAGGTGGTGATTTTCATTACACCTCAACATCCCGACTGGCTCCCAGGCCTACTCAGCCTGCTATCAAATAAGTACCAGGATCTATTCTGGGACCCAAAAAACCGGCCGGAGCGAGATGCTGACCACATCTCCTCCTTCTAGTGCCGGGATCAAGAAATCGCGGAGCTCTACCCTCCGCGACGGCCAAGGCTCTCAAAGGGCTGTAGTGCCAAATAAATAATAATAATAATAAATAACTCTTAGTGTATTGTTTGACACGGACCTATACTTTTCCGCCATTTTTATTAGACACATCCGTTCCAAACTGCAATTTTCTTTCCTATTTTCTATTAATCATCCTATGATTAATAGAATGATTAATAGAAATTCCCCAGATCATTCCCCAGAGAATCCCCCCAGATCATTCACTGCCAAATGTTAATATCTATCATAGGGCACCATCATATTATGTTCATGTCTATTTAGTTCATTGAACCGTGTTTTTCCTTCCATGAGGAGGCTGTAGTAAATAACTCTATCACGTTGCGTCACATTTGTCAAGTGCTCTTAAACAAAAGTCACTCATATATTACTACGCCTAGGTACATGTGCTTGTGTACCACCTGCATCACATTCGCACTCAAGCATACTATCGGGTTTCTACGATTCATCCTTTCACGACCGAACCACATTATACGTGTCTTCTCTGACAGTTGCACCTTATATATTTTACATAACTGATTACACTTGTCTACCACTTTCCGTGACCTCCTCTCTAACCTGTTACAACTTTGCTCGTACACCACCACCACGAGATCATCCGCATACGCAAGCCTTTTTTACGTAAATAATTTCCCTTTCCAGGTCTCAAATGATGTTTTCCAGAAAGAAGCTTTAATATAGTTGTCCACTACTAGACCCCTGCTCATATCCCACTTGTTGTTCTATCTCCATTAAACGTATCCGGAGCACAATATTTCTGTCCATGAAGTAACGATGGTGTAAGGTAGCTTGGAAAACCTTTTCGCTTCATTTTCTTCAAGATTAGTTGTCAATTGGCTTTGTCAAACGTTGAGATATAATCAGACGCAATATTTCGTTATCACATTCAACTCTGCTAGTGATCCACTGATCTGCACCCCATGCGGTACGAATGTAGCCTACCGTTCATATTGGTGTAGATGTCGAACGGATTAGAAAACAGGTAGAAGCAATGGAATAAATAATTTAGGGTGACGTCTGTAATAGGTTAAAACATAGCCTATAAGAAATAATAACGAATGGAGTACAGAATATATGGCGAGTAATAGTGCGTCTTGGTCAAGATAATAAAGAAAAAGAGAAACATGTGAAGTTAAAAGAACAAGTAACTAAGTTAGAGAAATCAGTGGGAGATGAAGAGGAGACATTTCAAGGAGTAGAGGGGATAGCAGCAAATAACATACATAAACGGATACAAGGAAAATTTGAGGCATTAACACAGGAGATGAAAGAGGAGCTTCATCGCCATATGATAAATCAAACAATGCAGATAGTGGAAATAATTGATGAGAAGATGAATACGATACAAACGATGCATGCAGGACAAAATGGAGGAAAACAGGAGCTGGTAAAAGACGTAGAACAACACACAGAGCATGATGAAACTAGAATAATAGAAAAATGGAAGAAAAGGAGCAAACATACGCAACAACTTTACGAAAAAGTCAACATTCACAGCAAAAACAGGAAACACTAATAATAAAGCATAGTAAAGAGATACTACGCAACAAATTACAGATCAAAAAAGTACAGATAAAGACGACGAGGGGAACACCACGAGGGGAACTAGTGGTAATTTTACCAAGTAAGGAAGACAAGGAGAAATTACAAAGTGCACTCCACGAAGAGAAAGAAATGCAGACGCCGGATGTAGAAAAAAGTCCAGGGTACAACTAATAGGAGTACCAAAAGGAAAGAATGAAAGGAATTTATACGAGAGATAGTGGAACATTACTTCGAGACTGATGAATAGGAAACAGTGCGCAAAGAAGTACATCACCTATATAGACAAACGGGTTTACGAGTACAAGAGGAACTAGAACCGATGAGATGCTAGAAGTGTCACCGTTATGGACACACAGCAACGGTATGCAACGAATAGGTTAATGTGTGTGGCCATTGTGGAGACACCGGACATATATACAAGCAGTGCACAAAACAGACGGAAGAACACACGTGCGTAAGCTGTGAAGGAAAAGGTCAAGTACACTACCATAAAATGACTAGTTGCGAAAGTAGAGGATGAGATGAGAGCGGCAGAGGCGTTAGAACGGAAAGTGAATGCATTGCTCTTAAGTCTGTTAACAGTAAGTGAAACATGCGTAAAAAGGGAAACTGCTAAAAGACATAGACTGGTCCGATGGATGACGAGAGATTCGACAATATTAAAGAAAGAAGTATGTAGAAAGTGGAGAAAACTACAAAGGGGGAAAAGGCGCAGTATGGATACAAAAGAGATGCTAGACTGTTACGAGGAAGCGAAAACGAGCTTTAAAGAAAGAATGCAACAAAAAAGAGAGAGCTAGGAGGAATGTGTGATAACAGCATTTCAAAAGTCGATGTGGGGAATACCGTATTTGTTGAGTACGAAGAGGATACTACGAAAAGAAATATGGATGTCACTGCAATGTAAGGGAGGGGAGCACACAAAAACTTGTAAAGATCTAGGGGAATATTTACTAAAAGAAATCTATTCAACAGAAAGAGAGGATACATGGCACATAGAGTGTGGAGAAAAAGATGAGATGGAGGAAACAACAGAGGAATAAGGCAAGCCGTTAAAAGATTAAAAACAAAGTGTCCGGATAGAATATTATTGCACAACAGATGGTACAGCGAACAATAAATGTGACTATAAACTACCTTATGGGCATATACAATGAGTATTTGCAACAAAGGACATATGCTGAATGTTGGAAAATACCAAAGCTAAAATTTTCCTTGAAAGGAAAGGACAGGCCAGCAGATAATCCAACGTCCGGTCGACCTATTTCACTTCTTCCCATATATGGAAAATATTGGATCAGATAATAACGAAAAGAATTCAGGCATATTTATCAGAAATGGGGAAGATGCATCCGCACCAGTTTGGATTTGTGCCAGGTGAAAGTACTTGCGATGCACTAGAAAAATTAAAGAAACAAATAACACAACGAGAAGAGTGGTATTGTATATGTGCATATTTGGACATTGCTGAAGAGTTTGACCATGCAAGGTGGCATGATATAATAGAAACACTTAAAGAAAACAACTGACGTATTATCAACTAAATATTGTAAAGGCATATTTTACGAACTGGTATCATCTATATGTAGAAATAGGTGGAGAAAGAGTAATACAAAAGACCACACGCGGCTGCCCTCAAGGTTTTTCAAGCACACCATTAATTTGGAACGTTGTATTGGATGATATGCTTTGGGAAATAGATAAAATGGGAGTTAAATTCGTTGCCTACGCGGATGGCAGAGTTAATAGTTTCATGAGACTCGCGAAGAAGTACAGAAATACAAACACAGAAAGCTTAAGATGTATGTCGGACGACATGCGTGAGAAAGGGATTAGAATTGTCAGCTGAAAGACCTAGAATACAATTGTTTGGGTATGCCAAACAGAATAGACGAAATCCAATAATTAAACAAAATGTGACAAAGTTGCAAGTGATCACCAAGCAACGGTATCTGTGTGTGATACTAAACCAAAGTTTAAGGTTCAAAGAGCATGTAGCATATGTGTGGCAGCGAGTAAGGATAATTTTATTCAGTATGATGCGTGTCGGTCTGATGCATTATGGAGTGTCTAGACATGACCTAAGAATGTTATACATAGCGGGGATAAGACCAATAATAACATATGGTTGTCAAATATGGGTAGGACGAGCAATTCTAATTATATTCGAAAAGAAACTAAGAGCGATAGAGAGGATATGTCTGAAACAAATGACAGGATGCTACTGCAATGTATCGACGGAAGCGATGGATGTAGTGTTGGGAGTAATGCAAATCGCTTTACACATTCAAAAGGTCAAATACAGATACATAATAAAAAAGGAGAAATAATAATAAATGAGAAAAGAGTTGCAGATACAAACAAACCAGGAAGAAAAATGATAACAAATGCGTTAGTTACAGGGTGGCAAACGCGGTGGCACAAAAGCATAAAAGGTATGCAAATTCATGAATATATCCGACAGGTTACATTTGTACGGAAAAACAAAAAAAAATGGTTTAACTCGACTAGAAGCACAATATAATTTAAAACAGGACATGGCGACTTGAATGAAGTTTTAAAAAATAGGGAAGAGAACATGTGTAAAAAAGTATCTGAGACACCAAGACATGTATTGTGTGAATGTGAGAACTATGGCAAAGAAAGGGCGGAGTATTTACAGAACTATGAAAGAACAGATATAATAAACATGGAAAAAGAGTGGACAGTAATAGTGATATACTGAAAATTTGAATTATTTCAGGAATATACAGGAAAAATAGGATATATTAAGAAATTACTAAGAAAGTAAATAAGGGCATGCCTCCACGTGGGAGGGATGGGCAACGTCAAAAAGACGGCTAAGTTACGCAGAGAAAGACAAATAGAGTGATCAAACGTGTTCAAACGTGAAAGAAAGGGAAAAAATGGAATGCCTCGGATACAGATAATGAAGGTTGGGTGCCAGGAAAACGGTACAGGAGTCACTATCCACAAAATATTGAACAATACACGAATGAAAAATAATCGTATAGTGCACTAATAAATGAATACACTTACAATTGTATTACTTGTCTTGTAGTAGTCTTGTTTTAGTCTTCCTGATAGTATTAGTAATAGTGCAAATGTTTTTACATAGAATACATAAAACTTTAACAAAATAAAATAAATGTATTCTTTTATGATATTCTGCTGTAACCCTACTTAATCCTCATTATTTCCGAAAATAAATTTATTGCAGAATTATTTTAACAAACTTCATTCAGTTACAAAAATATATGAACAATGGTCTCCAATAAGATAAATCTCTCCTCAGTCACCCAAACACACGACAGACTTCTTTTTCATTCTTCATAATAGCAAACAGAATAGAACACTCTGATAATGATATTGACTACTTCTTATAATCTGAAAACTATTTCCGTAAAGTTTATGCATTAAAAACAATTTTGTCTTGCTTCACGACACTACACACTACCGTAACAAAATTTAACACAATATCATAGAGGGCACATACCAGGGTCAGAATCGATGTCAACGATGGAGGTACAAAACCTACGGCGTGGGACCGACGTTCAGGGCAGCACGATACAGTATCAGAAGCGAGTGCGATGAATGTTGTGAAGCGTCTGATTACCACCCAGCACGTGGGGAGATGCATCCATCAACCAAAGAAACGATCACTCTCCGTGACCAAAAGCAAAGCCGTCCCCCACAAACCGTTCCATCCAAGGCAAACTCTTTCTTCTAACACCGTTCCTCCTCCAACTGAACAATTTCTCTACCAACTCCTCAAAAGCTCCCGAGCGCAGCAAGCACGCCCTTTATCCTACGTGAACAACTTTTTGCCATGGCTTCAGAATTCGTTCGCGCATCTATACATCATAGAGCACATTGCGCACTCCTGCGCAGCCATAAGCTATGGCCCCCAAAACTCATTTCTAGTTAAACTATTTTCCACAACTTCGGGGAATACATTCTGTATCTTCAGCAACTATTGTACGTTGTTACCAGAGCCCCTTTCTTGACATCGTTCATTCACTTTGTCATATCATGTGTTATTGCGTCGTACCCTAGTGACTTCCCATTTTTTAATGACGTATCACTTTTTGCACATCGTCTGCCGTTATGTACTGCACCTCCACTTGCCATTCCTTTTCAATCCAACCAGTTCTTCTCGTTGCTTTTATATAATTTCTAGCAACACATGGCTCATCTTCTCCCAATCATCAGTTTATCTTCTTTATTTTATCAACAGTCATGAGATACGGTATCCCCCACAGTCTTCTCTAATGATCTTTCCGCAAAAGTTTCCCAGCTTAGTCTCTTCTCCAGCGATACTTTTTCACGAAATTCTCTCTACTTATCCTGTATGCCCTGCCCCTTTATTGCTCTCGCGTCCATTACAATTGTCCCCATCGTGTCCAATGTTTTCATTCTACCTTGCAGTAAATAAATTGCTGCATCTCATCTACTACAACTGCTTTTTTGACAATAAATTTTATTTATTTCACCCAAAAGTTTCTCCTATCCTCCTTATCACTCCCTCCGCCATCTTACACAAGTTCCCCTTCTGCTCGTCTATTTTTTCCCATAGGTATTTCTCCCCCCCCCCTTCTTGTTCTTTTTTTCTTCCGCACTTTGTGGAATTGTACCGCTTTGTGGTCACTATAGCACATCGTTTCATACTTGCCACTGTACTTCATGAAACCTCTTGCGTTTATTTGTTATAGTTATATCTATCAGCGACACCTTATTCTCTGCGTAGAATATATTTTCCCAAAAATATTTAACACAGTTCGATCATTTTCCAAAATAAATTTCTTCATTAATTGTTCCACCTCCGTCGTCCGCTTGTCAGCTTGCATCCGTAATCACGAATTCAGGTCCGGATATATAAGAATCCTGCTATCTCTTTCACCACCGCCCTGAATCTGACACAATCTCCTTTCATATATTTCGAGTACTGGAAAATATGTGTTAACTATTTCAATATCTAGTCGCGCTTCTGAAATAATATTACGTGCATATGTGTTCCTAGAAGCTGGTCGTATAGCATGAAATTTGCATCCTGATCATTTATGTAAATTGCACTTCATGGTTCTGTAATCGACATCACTCATATAACATTCTATTAGTATTATAACTCGCAGCTAACTTTTTGTCTTATCTAGGAACTTACGCTGAATTTTTTTTGAATCCGCCTCTGCTAAGGGTCCTTGATCGGAATTGATGGGATGGTTCCCTGCTTGCTTCCTGAGAGTAAATTAGTGTATTGTCCTCCACGTGGTCATACGCAGTTTGTACTGTTTTTTACAATAAATTTATTATTATTATCACTCAAAGACAATATTACATGTTAGACTTCCCCCGACCTTTTACAGCTGAAAGCATCCTACACTAATATTGTTGCGGCGCGTATACTCCCCTATTTCCATAGACCGTACCATCGCTCTGTACAAATTCTGTTGTCTTATTCTAATTATACCAGGTATTTTCTTGCTTCATTATCTACGCTCCTTTGAATTTCGGGTATTGTTGGTCGATTATGATATGTCCGTTTTCAAATTTTGTCTTTTACAAGTTACACACTCCGTTTCACCCGGGTTTTGAGCAAGTCCATATCAATGACCCTCCTCCCCACAGTACCAGCATGTATCTTTTTCTCATTACACCTATTGTCAAGAGTTCATAATGATGCCACTGGTAACACTTTAGCAGGTATCGATCTTCCATTCTTCTTAAGCTGCGCATATCCACGTATATCCACCCTCATCAATTACCTTTAAAAACTATTTTGGTTCCATTAAAAATATTCTGTTTCCTCACTCTTATTCTGTGGTACAATTAACGTGTTGGTTCCTTAAGAGCAGATGATACTCCTCCCCTTCATAAATTCCACCCCGCTAGCTTATGCAACCACTCCTCCTTAGTTCTTTCCTCCACGTCTATAATCTGTATCCTTGGTCACGGTCGCCGTTTTTTCCTCAACTCCAGGTCCTGTAATTCTCTTACCACTTTCTGTAATTTCTCCTTTTCCTGTCCATCCGCAAGTGTTACTACCAAACCTTTTCCTGCTTTTCCCGTACTGCATCTACTCATACTCTCCTCTTACTCTATTATATTGTTTCCTTGAATTTCTCGTTTGCTGTTTCTTCACTTTCCATCTTTTTCTTTATTACCACCGCCTCGCTACATTCCCTTTTCCCATGTGTCCCCTTTTGGGCCACCACCACATGCATATCAATGTATCTCACCTTAACTGACGCAATCCAGTTGTATTTCTCGTCCTTTCAATTGCATCCGATCATCACACTTTCGCGCCTTTTCCTGTGGCATCAGTGTTTCTGTTACCTGTTATTCGTGAGTTCTCTTCTCCTTCACAAACCTTCCTATATTCTCCATCTTTGTCTCTCAAACCTATCCTACTTCCTTCATCCTATTAATTGCAGATGTCTTCAGAAAACCTCTTTTCCTCTGTATGTAAAATCTACATCTTCAACTTCAACTGTAAATCATTCATTATTTCATCTATGACATTCACCATCTGCTCTTTCAGCTCCTCAACCGTACAACGTCCTCCGATTTGTCAAGTCGATCTTTTATTCTCCCCTTTATCTTTTCTATTATCCACATCTTCACCCTCGACATCCTATCCTGCTCCAGTTTCCGTATCTCATTCACTGGTAATTTCGCCTTTCTCATAATATTTTCAACCCTCGTACGTATCTTCCCAGTTATCTCTGTCGCTACCTCCTTGAATTATTCATCATTTTGGTCTCGCAATGTTGCTTTATAATGTTTGAGAATCATCTTGCTTCTAATTGTTTTCGAATGATTTGGCAGGTTTTCACTGCTCCCGCGATCCTCTACCCTTCCGTCCTTACAAAGCCCATGTTTGCTATATCATATTATTTCCGAAGCATATAGGACATCCCTCCCTTTTGCATATTTTATTTCTGTCTTTACAATTCTCTGGCTGTATTCTGTAGCACTTTTCTTCCTGTAATGCAATTCCGTTTGTCATGCCCTTTCGTTCCCGAGTTACTCGTGTTTTTCTGAAGTCTAATACTTCAGTTGCACGTAGTTCATTCGCTGCCAACAGATTGCACTGATATTTTTCCGTTTCATTCCCCAGGAGCCTTGAGCTATCTCAATTATGTTGGCGTGTCTTTCCATTTTTCCATTTCAAATGCAATTTATAAACCGCTGCTGATCAATTTGTAGTTTTCGTGGTACCTCATTCCGCTCCTAAGCTATATAATAGGGCTCACTTTTGTAATTATCAACTGCTCAGTATTTGCCCATATGGACCGTTCTTCTTCCAATTTTTTCCAGACCGTCAGTCAAGAAACCGCTGTTATATAAATTAGGTGGATATTAATGCACACACACACATAATACAGATATATATATATATATATATATATATATATATATATATATATATATATATATATATATATATATNGTTATTAATTTATTTTTGGTCATCATACTGTCTAACCGCTCTGCCTCCGAACTATGTCATTACAGAGCACCTTAATTTTATTTTTCTCTCTCATTTTTTACTTTGAGTCAGTGCCTCTTAGTCAGTTTGATTCCGCAGCTGCTTCCAGTCCTGTCTCGGGCAGGCGGGAATTTTTATCCTAACTCTTTGCTTCATCCTTTTCTCATTGTTGTCGTATGTTTGTCTCTCGTTCATCTGTCTCCGTTTAATGCGTATTACTTATCACATATCTCTCATTCCGTGTTCTGCCTTTTCTCTTCATTCCTCTGCCTCCTTCCAACGAAGTCTGGAAGAACTCCCAGCTGCGTGGCATTCCATCAATTATATCTCCTTTGTGGTTATGAAATTATTCTTGTTTACCGAGTCTACTATCCCTTCCCATAATATGTATTTGATATAACTTGCTCTTTCTGCACCATAGAGGTAGTAGTCCCACAGAATATAATGTGATTCTTCTGTCATGCCTTCGCACATAGTGAGAATTTTCCTTAACCATCCTTTCCTTCAAGTTTTTCCCAAAATTGCCATGTCCCGTTTAAGACTCCATCGCATATCTATTGAACCTAAACCGACGTGTATTTTTATTTGCAAAAACCCCACTTTTGGAATATACATGTAGTACATCAATCTTCCTTTCATCGAATCATCCCATCCATTGATTAACTATCCTATCATGAAACTATTAACTAAATGCTTTCTCCTCTCTTCGAATTACTTTTCCGTTTAGCTATGTATCGCCTGTCTGCTGTAATATCTTTGGTATTTAATTTTTTGAAGATATAGACCAAATGGGAGCGCGCTGCGCTACACATAAATGGCATCTGCATAAACTGGTTTGTAAGCTCCACCCTAACTTTGTAGGCAGTGCCTTTGAATACTTTTTAACTTTCTTTCAACATGCGGATGAAGAATTCTGTGACCCCACACGGGAAAATAATTGGTTTTTTTTTCGAATTGCTCCTTTATACAACAGAATTGTATCTTTATTCATTATATTATATCTATTAATTCCTAATCGCATTAGCTTATGGAAAATTTTCTCTAATTTCTCTATTGTGTAGTCAATGTACATAATGAAAATCAATTTCTCATCTAGAACTATTCCTAAGTATCGTGTTTGGCGATCAAATTTTTACTTTGCACATACAATTTTTAAATTGATTTTCTTTTGTTTTCTTCCTCCCTAAAAAGTTCAATTTCATCGTTTTTGTTTTAACCCCTAATCTTTTCAATATTTTTGGGCATCTGTCTCTAGTTCCCTTCTTTTTCCGTCTATCAAAATTGTCAAGTCATCCGCATATGCAATAAATTGTACTCATTCCTCTTTAAGTGCCAACATGTTATCCATGACCATGTTTCAAACTGACAATGACCATGACAATTTTTCATGACCATGTCCTTTTGCAGAGCCCTGCGGACATCCTGCTGTGTCTCCACATGGAGCCATGTACGCCTCTATCTTATAGACCATAGCTTAAATACGACACAATTATATTATGTATTGATGGTGATATTTTGTTCCTTCGCAAGATCTGAAGAAGTATTTCCCAATCTGCATGGTCGAAGACATCCTCCATAAACAGAAATATAATTACACTATATTTCTTCTCACGTTGTCTGATATCCATTTCAAATTTTCGAACTGCTTCTTCTGCAATTCTCCCAGACCTAAATCCATTCTTTCTCCTAGTTATGAGGTCATAGTCCTGCAGTCTACAATGTATCCATTTGTCATATATATTTGCCAAAGTTTGTGATAAGCATTATGTAGTACGAGCGTCTTTCTTCAATACCTCGCAGATGAGGTAAATAAGACCTTTGCCGCTGGGATGCTGCTGCTTTGCTTTCTAGGAGCAGCGCCGACGCCCCGCAGCTGCTGGACGTGTCGAAAGAGTCGTCACTGGCAGCGTCCCACTTCGATCCCCAGCATTCCACGAAAGTGATCATTCACGGTTTCGGCGGAGGGCGCAACTATTCTCCCAGCACTGACTTACGCGCAGGTGAGACAAAAAATATAGTAATGCAATATTCAAGAAGAAAAAAAGCATGCTAATATTCATTAAAGATACACTGATGTGAATAAATAGTTATTTACAAGTTAATGCATTAATAGTACACTACTGAAAACAATAAAGGTCCCATGTATTATTCTAAGTCCCACGCTCTGAACAGTTTTGGATTTGTTACTTTTGCAACGCCTCTCTGCTGCTCCTTCCCCTTCGACTGGGGAAGTTTCGTTCGACAAATCGTAAGTGTATTTGAAACAGCTCCCATATTTGGCAGACTAATAGAAGACATCGTACCGCTCGTAAATCGTTACGAGATAAAATGTTTCATTACATCGCTTTTAAAGAAATATTTTGTATTTTTTATAAATAAATAAATAAATTTATTGTCAAAAAACAGTACAAACTGCGTATGGCCACGTGGAGGAAAAAAAACTAATTTACTCTCCGGAAGCAAGCAAGGGACCACCCCATCAATTCCGATCAAGGGCCCTAATGCAGAGGCGGATTCAAAAAATTCAGCAAAAATTCCTAGATAAGATAAAAAGTTAGCTGCGAGTTATAATACTAATAGAATGTCAATATGTTTGTAATTTTAAGCAAAAAATTACATGTAAGTTATTATCGAACTATAGATTATTCTGAGTATAGTGCTTAAAAATTGAAATAACACTAAATTCACGATTTATTGTTACAATAGACCCGCCCCTAGACAAAGCCTAGAGAACCTGTATGATAAATCCGCCTCTACCCGAAGGAAAACCGGAGAAAAACCCGGGCCAGGATGGGGCTACAGAATTTATGTACACAAACGTGCCAATGTTGAGTACACATAAAACTAAATTAATATGAGCCATAAGACAACACAATCATGCAAGAAAATAGTTTTTGAAATTGTTATAAGTTGTTTAAAAAGTACTACAGCAATGGCGTGATAAAGCACAAGACGAATTTAACTTTTGTTAAAATCAATAAATTCTTTTACTGTGTAGAAGCACTGGTGCAGGAGGTAGGTTTTAACCGCGGATTTGAAGATATTCAATTTCATAATATCTTTTATATTCTTGGACAGGGAATTATATAGAACGATTCCCGAATGGTATGGTCCCTTTTGGCAAAGAGTGGTTGACACTCTAGGGCGATGAATATTACTACTATTGCGTGTATAGTGTTCGTGAACGAGACTGTTTCGTATAAAG
>NNCF01130667.1:378349-399546 GCA_002313205.1 Laupala kohalensis
TGAATAAATATTTATTGAAAATATAGTTTGGATATATATTAGACCCGTTTCCTACTCAATATTTTTATTAAAATAAAGTTTTAATACTTGGGGTATAATTACGAACTCGTGAATTTCATTTAGTATCATTGTTTTCTTTAAATATAAATTATTTGCTTTTAAATTCAATATATATTTTAGTTGTTCCAATGAAATAGTTATCAAAATATTGAAATACATTTTCAAGCGTTTTTTTTTCTATGTGAACCTGCCTCATAAAGTTTACCAACTTCAAGTCCAATGATGTTAAAGAACAGGGCAATCTTTACCTTTTCATCTGTCTCGTCTTTTTCACTTTGCTATCAAGAATTTTTTTCACTTTGCCATTCTCATTTTGATAGATCACAGACAGGATCTGGAATTCGAACTGAGAAGGTTCGAGTCCTATCGACTGCGCCATGTTATATTTTGTAAATTAACGACACTAAACTCTTTACTTATCAGTATATTCAGTAAAACTCATTCCATATTGCAAATGTTCGCTATTCAAAAATATCACATCTATACTCCAATAATGTGAAGAAACCATAGAAAAACAAAACACAGATTCCATTGTTCTAGGCATAACCGTATATCATAACATTATGTGTATATATGTTACGCACAAACCCGAATTAGGCCATTGAATGAAAAACACGAACAATACTAGTTTTCGATGTTCTTGTATTGCCAGAACTAGTTTTGTGCGTTTTCAAAGTGAACAATATTAGTTCTGCCAGAGGAAAATTGTCCAAAACTAGTTTTGTTCTCTCAACATGAATGAAATTTTTATACTCGTAGCCAATTCCTTTCTTCTTTGGTAGTTAATGCGGATTAAAAGTAATTTTCGTGTGAGAGGCATAAGGGAAAATGGTAATAACGCGGTTTTGAGTGATTGATAGAAAAATATTCATCCCGAATATATTATAATCTTTTATTTAATTTGCTCCGTTGTTATGTATATATGTATGTATGTATGCTTGTATACTTTTATGCATATATGTATTTATGTATGTGTAGTTTGCATGACAATAGACTATGGCTCCATTTTACGAAAATCTATCCCTAAGAGAGTAAGATGGGTGTATATTCTCCTTCTGTTTCAAAATTCTGAAGATTTTGCAACCACTTCCAAGTTTCCAGTCGAGTTGTAATTTTACAGATATGTATAGATTTCAATCAAAGTTGGTTCACATACGACTATCTGATACATGCTGCACACATCCTCCTCCAAAACACGTATTGTGTTTTGATTGGTATGGGATGACATGAACAGAGTAATCATGTCTTAGAGTTGTTAGCCCTGAAGAAGATATATATCGAAACGTTGGACAACAAAAGAAATTGTTTTACTTGGCCTAACGCAAGATATCCTGACTTATGCAATATCGAGACTGAAAATGTGATCAACGATTTTCCATTACCATCAATTTTGGATGTTAGATGAAACACCTTAACTTCATACATTCGGGTAGGGTTCACCTAAACGCGCAACAACCATTAGAATTAACATTAATTGAATACTCAGAAATTGGAGGGGGGGGGAATCGTAGCGGAGTCAAGATCTCGTACTTATCGACTATCCTCTAATACGATATGAAAGTATTCACTTTTGCTCTGATGGGGAACTGCAATTGAGGCACTCCCATGCGCCCACTAAGAAAATATTCTCTGGAATGGAACGTATCTTATAATCTCTGGTAAAAACTGTTTATAACATTTTTGTTTAACTTTTGCGACTTGTCTTATAATTAAAATTAGATTGCTTATTATGTGGTTAGGGGCAGGGCATTAATTATCCCACGCAAACATAACTCTTTAACGCCACCTCCCTCCACAATGGACTTCTCTATACTTCTCACCCTCTCTCAACATTTATATAACGGTAGTCTCTCCCCTCTCCCTCGGTAGGAAATTTTTTGTATCTTTTCGAAAATATGAAGACAAATTTTGATGCACTAACTTAATTGTTCCTTCCTCATTGCTCCGTGCTCTCACAAAACGGCTGAGGACAGTGAAAAACTTTAAGGGTTAAAAGCACCCTATACATTATACTCAATGAAACCTATGGTTACAACATAACACGAAGGATAGCTCCCTCCCCCGGAAACGCCGTAACGCAGTGCAACGACATTAAAAAAACTTCTCCTCAAGGAGCGTTACGTAATTTATAGACTTCTCCTCATTAACATTTATTGATTTAGTTACCATTACTTAATGAAAAATATTTAAAAATATTATAACGCGATCTTGGCTGCACCACTCCTGCAAACACGATAACACGGTAATAATATTCGGAAACAGTTTTCAGACAAGAAGATTTCCCTCAGCAAATTTTAGTTACTTGTTCGTTGGATAGTTATTTATTTTAATTTAATTTATTTCATGTGTAATGACGAGGTTTGGGTCATTTGGCCCCCTCTTCCCCCTAACCGTGACTTGGGTAAGGGAATTAGAAGGAGAGATGTTGGGTTGTTGGGGAACTAATGGTGCCGAACCAAGTCTAGAGTTAGTGAGAGAAACCCCAGTTGAAAACCTTACGTACATCAGACGAGCAGGATTTGAACCCATGCTTTACCGCTCAGCGGTGTCGAGGTAGCGAAGTCACTACTACTAGACCACCGCTGTCAGATGTAATGAGGATAAATTAATAGGCAGTAACTAATAAAAAAAATTATGACGCAATCATGACAGAAAATAAGTATAAAAATGCAATTATGATTAGGGTGAAAATAAAATGATTTTACGAGTGTTTGGTTCATAATTCTAATCGAGACAACTCACAAAAGAAACGCCACTAACTGTTCATGCCCAGAGGGACAGGTGTTCGAAGAATTCGATGTGGAAATTTCAGAGGCCATCGTTTTCCGTTTTGTATAGTGGCCAGTATTTGTCAAGGATTGGATAAATTGGCTGACTTGTATCCAAGTCTTGTCAAGAAGAAACATATTCGGCTCTATGTAACTGTATTTGCGAGGCAAGAACATCTGAATTTGAATATTTTTACTTTTTATACAACATCAAAGATTCTCAGATAGAAACATAAGTTTTGAGTCGGTTTTGAATTCTCGATCGAATTCTTCGTGTTGGAACGTCTTATAAATGTTGGAACAATGCATTTCCACTCCGTTTGTTCAAGGCATCCGGGGGCGATAATATTTTAATAAGGAAATGCGTAATGCAAAGAAAAAGAAAAGTCTTTCTAACAGGATATGACAGCGAGTAGCTTTTAGAATGTCTTTTTCCACACTTCTTCTTCTCTCCGGGATTGCGTCACTTTTTCTTCTCCCTCCGTGCGTATGAGAAACTGATTGTCGCGAACGCGGCGGGGGGGGGGGGGCGCTGGAGAAAGNGCGTCTAATGAGAGCGTTGCCAAGCTGCATTTTTTACAGAAGCTGAACTAAGAACTCGAAAACATTTATCACAACGCGGCGGTACATTAGGAAACTATGTACCTGAAACACATCACTTATCCGTTGGAAATAGGAAAAGATGAAAGACGTACATCAGCAGAAACATCTTTTGGAGAGTAGCTGAAACATTTGACCAGTGCACAATGCATTGGAACATTATGTTCCGTTTATAACGTTGATTCAAAATATTATTTCAGTTTTTTGCTCCTAATGTGAAATTAAATAATTTTTCAGTTATGTCACTGTTCCACCGAATGAGCGAATTGTCAAGCTTGGAAAATATGAAAATATACCTAGCATACAGAAAATGTTCAGATTTTGGGGAGGTGGAGTCTTCGTGGACAGTAGTTAATTTGTTTCTTTTTCGTAACATAAATGTCTTTATGTGTTATGCACATGTTACAAGTAAAAAAAGATGTGACTCGTAACACTGGATATACATAAAAAGATATAGAAAAGTTTCAATGAAAAAATGTGTAATGCCCGAGAGTCTAGACTGTACTGAAAACGCTTCCATCGAACTGCAAACAAATACTTCTAACACATTTTTTAAAAAAGGTTCCATCGCATTTCGTGATTCGCACCCAGAATCCCGGCTCGTTGGCATGAGTTGTTGAGTACCTTCGATATTTTTATCAGAGTTAAATTATACTTTTTGATATTCGTACTTTTTTCCCATTTCCTTTTTTGTTCCTGGCTACCTTGTGTTTATAGCAAAACAATATAAGGCATCATTATGGTATTATTCGGATTTATTTGTGCCCCACACAGCGCAATTTCGCCACCATTTGGGTGTTAACCGTCTCCTTCACGTGGAGGCGTGCGCAATCTATCTTTCTACTCATTTTTTTCTATTTATACTTCCTATTAATTTTGACTTATCTTCAACATTCATTGTTTCATGCCGCATATATTCTGCTATAAATTTCACCCTTTCTTCTCCATATATATTGCAATCATATAAAACGTGTTTTTGAGTCTCTTTCCGTTCTCCACATTCACATTTTTCATAGTCTAATTTTTTCCCTATTTTCTTGAAATATTTCTTAAAATTACCATGGTCAGTTAGAAATTGGACATGATATTTTCCTGGCTTAAACCATTTTTTATTTCTTTCCGTATATGTAACTTCCTTAATGT
Source organism: Laupala kohalensis (assembly GCA_002313205.1). Classification (NCBI taxonomy): domain Eukaryota; kingdom Metazoa; phylum Arthropoda; class Insecta; order Orthoptera; family Trigonidiidae; genus Laupala; species Laupala kohalensis. The sequence goes on from NNCF01130667.1 coordinate 382,921, forward strand.
AATCATCATGAAATCTCTTTTTTGTTCCTATATCTCACCATACCAGAGAATAATGTCTTATTTGCCGATATTTTTAGTCCTCTTTCTTCACATAACTGCACACATATATCTACTGCCTTCTGTGTCACTTCCTGCAATTGCCTCCTTGAATTTCCATATACGATCATAACCAAGTCATCTGCATATGCAACATGTGTCATGTTCATTTCTTCCAACTGTCACAATATATGGTCCATAAAAATATTCCACATACACAGTCCACTTGCTGATCCTTGGGGGCAACCTTTAGTTATCTTTTTAAGTACTTTTTTCTTCCCCCATCTCCATTGTAATATGTCTGTTCGTTACATGATTTTATAATAATGGGTGTTTTTCTTGACTTATCCAAAGCATTCGATGTCATCGATCACGGAATTCTCCTTCCCAAATTGCATTCTTTAGGCATTCGTGGACTTCCACATCAATGGCTAACTTCTTATTTAAAAGATAGATATCAACAAGTCGAAATATCCTATACTAAAAATAAAATAGTTCAGCGTTGTCTTTCAGAATCAAAGCCACTTACATGCGGAGTACCTCAAGGTTCAATTCTCGGCCCTATACTCTTTTTATTGAATGTGAACGACACGTCATCATCCACATCAGATTGCAAAATGGTTCTTTTTGCTGATGACACTAATTTACTATGTAAACACTCCAATGCTCAATAAGTTTTGTCTAACTTTTCGACTTGGTTCCATGCAAATCGTCTCAATTTAAACACTGACAAAACAGTGTCTATGTCATTTCACAATAGTAAAACAAAATCTTTACCCCAGGTTTGTCTTTCTTTAAACGGAACACAATTAAAAACTGTTACGAATACAAAACTCTTAGGTCTCCAAATTAAAGACAACCTCAAATGGAATTGTCACGTTGACAATCTTAATTCCCAATTAAGCAAATTGTGTTACGCATTCCGAATCTTAGTTAACGCAGTTAGTCCACGTATTTCCCGTTGCGTATATTTTGCAAACGTTTACTCCCATTTACGTTACGGCATTACCTTCTGGGGTAATTCCGGTCAGAGTATTCAAACTTTCAGAATTCAGAAGAGGATAGTTCGGATAATTTGTAAATCTCACCCCCGAAACTCTTGTAAACCTTTATTCAAGGAATTAAATATCTTAACACTTCCCTGCATTTATATTTATGAAACGGTCGTGTTTGTTAAGACCGAATTACTGAAGTGCCACCCTTTCTTTATACGAAACAGTCTCGTTCACGAACACAATACTCGCAATAGTAATAATATGCATCGCCCTAGAGTGTCAACCACTCTTTGCCGAAATGGACCACATCATTCGGGAATCGTTCTATATAATTCTCTGCCCAAGAATATAAAAGATATTATGAAATTGAATATCTTGAAATCCGCGGTTAAAACCTACCTCCTGCACCAGTGCTTCTACACTGTAAAAGAATTTATTGATTTCAATAAAAGTTAAATTCTTGTACTTTATCACGCCATTGCTGTAGTACTTTTTAAATAGCTTATAACAATTTCAAAAACTATTTTCTTGCATGATTGTGTTGCCTTATGGCTCATATTAATTTATTTTTATGTGTACTCAACTTTGGCACGGTTGTGTACATAAATTCTGTAGCCCCATCCTGGCCCGGGTTTTTCTCCGTTTTTCCTTCGGGTAGAGGCGGATTTATTATACAGGTTCTCTAGGCTTTGTCTAGGGGCGTGTTTATTGTAACAATAAATCGTGAATTTAGTGTTTTTTNGATTTTTAAACACTTCTCAGAATAATCTGTAGTTCGATAATAACTTTACATGTAATTTTTTGCGTAAAATTACAAACATATTGACATTCTATTAGTATTATAACTCGCAGCTAACTTTTTATCTTATCTAGAAACGTATGTTGAATTTTCTTGAATCCGCCCTTGCCTTAGGGCCCTTGATCGGAATTGATGGGATGGTCCCTTGCTTGCTTCCGGAGAGTAAATTAGTTTATTGTGCTCCACGTGGTCATACGCAGTTTGTACTGTTTTTTGACAATAAATGTATTATTATTAAATTTATTATAATATTTAGTAAATACTGTGGCAAGTTGTTTTCCTCTAATACAATTATTATTTTTTCCCAAGATGCATTGTCAAACGATCTTTCTATGTCAGTAAATATACAGACTGAGGATGGCATAATTATAGTAAAGAAAGGAACGACGCGCCATCGAATCCAAACTATGGTTGAGCTCTCAAAACTTAACTAGCCGTGCGCCGGCTGTACTCTTTTTAACAAACCAGAGAAACTTCAATTTTCTTGTTTGTATTTTTCCTTTTTCTCGTTCGTATTTTTCTTCTTAATTTTTAATTTTTTTTCTACTTCTAGTCCTTTTTCTATAATTCTTTTTTGAATCCTTTTTTATCTATTGATCTATAACATTCCCCCCTCACCACTTACGGAAGTGAACTACTTTTCTTCTCACCAAATCCTTGTTAAATTTCTTTCATTTATTTTTTACCTTTCCGTTTTTTTCACTATAGTAATTTAACGAAGATTTTTTTCCCACACAACTACTTTACTACTTAGGCCTTTCATATAACTTATATTGACGATAAATTACTGTTCAGCATTTATTACTTGTCTTTTTGTTTTTTTTATTTATTCCATTTATTATTTTCCAAAGTTTAAAGAAATTATTATTTATTCATCATTTTCGATATTATAGCTTTTAGTAAGTTGTGTGAACTGAATTAATTCTCAATATTACTGCACCACATCCTCCTTGAATGTTTCCGTCACATATACACCCCTTAAGAATTCTCAGAAATATTTATGTAGAACTCATCCGCATGCGACCTATACAACCGTTAGAAACTTCCCAAACCCCTTTCCAAGAAACTGCCTCGGCTGCCACCGGTGTTTCGCAAGACAACGCCCTTCGTAATCCTTTTCCGCATATTCTATTTGTAGCGCATGTCAATGCACAATACCTCCTGTGTCATCACTCCGAAGTTCTTAGCATCCTGTCTAACTGTGAACCCCACGCATTGCTCGTAAGTGAAACATGACTCAAAAATTTTTTAAGTTCAGGATTAGTCAATGTTCATGGATATCGCCTTTTACGAGCTGACAGAAATATGTGTGGAGGTGGCAGAGTTGAGATATTTATCCGCGATGATTTAAAAAGCAAAGTTGTATTCTCTTCTGAAAACGACATTACGCGAAAAGTCGAGTATCTTTTTGTTGAAATTACTTTAAAAAACAAAAAATGCCTTTTAGCGGTTATATACAAACCCCTTAAGCGTGGTAATATTCATGAGCTTGATGCATTATTGTCAATTTGTGCAACTAAATTTGATTCTATAAGTGTGATGGGTGATTTTAACTGTGATCTCACAAAAGAAAATTCTTCACACGCAATTAACTTTAATAGATTATTTCATGGTATGAATTTAAACATTCTTCCTCTCGAGCCGACTCATCACACAAATAATTCTGATACTTGGATCAATCATATTATTACTTCAAACCCGGAAAAGGATCGATTATATGGGCTAATCCCAGTTCCCGGTATCTCTAAGCACGATTTAATTTATGTTTCTTATGGTCTGAAATGCTCTAAGTATGTACCGAAAATAATAGAGTATCGTGATTTTAAGAATTTAGACCAGAGCAACTTTCTCAATACAAGATTAAATATATCATGGCATGACATTTACAACGACGCGTCTCTGGATAACGAATTAAAGCTTTTCACTGACCAATTAATTAACCACATTGACAAACACCTACCCATTAAAAAAACACGTGTAACTCGGTCCCCAGCACCTTCGTTAACTTTCGAAATCAAACAGTTAATGAAGGAGAGAGATTAAGCGTTTGTAGAGTCCCGAAAAACAAAATAGGAAAAAGGCATCAAATTATACAAAAGTTTAAGAAATATTGTAACGCAAAAAATTACAAACGAAAAAATTAAATATTCTCATAATACATTAGGTGCAAACCGGTATAGTAAATCACTCTGGAAAACTCTTACAAGTATTGAATTGGGTAAGACATCCACTTCATTCGATATCTGTGTACCTTTAGATAATTTAAATACTTACTTTGTAGGCCAAACATCGTGCATCAATGAATCTTTAAAGCTAGAAGTGTTAAAGTCTTTACAAAACGATGAGAATAACTCAGAAAATCATTTCTATTTTACGTCTGTCACTCAAGCAGAGGTATGGAAGATCATAATGAGTTTAAAATCAAACGCCTCGAGCTCAGATAAATTAAACGCTAGACTATTAAAATTATGTAGTTACTTCTGTGTTTCACCTCTTACGGATATTATCAATTATTCACTATCCAATAGTAGCTTCCCTACCGCGTTGAAAACTGCCTTGGTGCACCCTCTGCCCAAAACATCGCATCCCTCAAAACGAAATGAGTATCGACCAATTAGTATTCTCCCCACTCTGTCGAAAAAATTAGAAAAAGTGGTTCGAAATCAAGAGGAGAGCTACCTCAATCACAAAAATATTATTAATGAATGTCAATCCGGTTTCCGTTCAGGTAGAAGTACAGGAACTGCCTTGTTGAATGTTATAGAAGATGCTCGAAATTCGATAGACGCAGAAATCGTAACTATTTTTGTCCTTCTCGATTTTAGCAAGGCATTTAATTCAGTTGATCGCGATATTTTGCTTGCAAAAATGAAGACTTTAGGTTTCGGATGGCCTTCAATAAAATGGTTTTCGGAATATTTAACAGGACGAAAACAAACTGTAGTATCTGGAAATAACATATCATCTTCTCTTCAAACGGTGAGTGGTGTTGCGCAAGAAAGTGTCATCGGTCCCCTTGCTTTTTTTAGTTACGTTGGTGACGTCAACAAATCTCTTAAGCATAGCAAATTTCAAATGTACGCCGATGATCTTCAAATTTATATTAGTGACAAACCGTCTAACATAATTTCAATTGCGCAAAAACTTAACGAAGATCTCACCTCACTCAGTATATGGGCAAAATCTATCGGTCTCCACTTAAATCCTTCTAAATCACAATGCTTATTGCTTGGTTCAAAGAAAACCCTCAGTAAACTTTCAAATTTGACTCTACCCAATATATCAGTTAATAAAACTTCTCTCGTTTGGTGCAGTCACGTGAAAAATCTAGGAATTTATATTGAAAGCTCGCTAAGTTGAAAAACCCAAATAGATGAAACATGTAAAAAAGTTTACTCCACCAACCAATCTTTAAAACGGCTACGTGATCTTTTACCAACAGGAGTAAAGGAAATGCTTGTTAGGTCTTTTGTCATGCCACACGTTGATTACTGCGACTTTCTTTTCACTGACTTGTCGGAAAAAATGAAACGTAAATTACAACTAGCTCAGAACTCATGTATTCGTTTCATTTTTGATCTCAGGAAGTATGACCATGTGACAGAATTTTTCAAAAAATCCAGGACACTCACACTCGAGGAACGTCGAACGCTGCATTGCCTATCTCTTCTTTATAAAATAATAAAACATGAACATTTGACAGTTTTAGTAAAACGTATTTAAGTTTTGAAACTGGATCGCGGGCGAGGCTCACATCTTCTCTCTCTTCCTCGGCATGGGAAAACTTTTTATAGTAAATCCTTCACAATATAGTGTAATATGTATCTAGTAAGGTATAATCATATTATAATATGTAATTTGTAAATATTGTCATTATATAATAATTTGTTTTGATATCCTTGTTGTAATCACTACATTTGTATATTCATAATTATTTTGTACTGTTACTGATGTTTTTAACCCATGTTCGGCACTAAGCCGCCAGACGGAAGAGCAGACCTCAAGGTCTGAGTCCCGCCAAAATAGGGCAATTTTTATTATTGTTATTATTATTATTATTATTATTAATAATATGTAATCACGGGAGTCGCATTGCTTACGATGTGAACACTTCATCGCTTCGCATCGCTTTGAATATCGAAGACCTTTTAGCCGAGTCAGTTAAGGTCTAAAAACATAGATTTTGCATTTTAAAAAACATTTATTATACTGCGCACGAGTTGGGGACTTCGTCACCCGACGTCGAATATTCGCTTTTAGAGACGCTGAAAATACGTCGTCTGACGACGTCGTAAAGAGTATTAGTCGTATCGACGTTACATGCGTACGCTTTGGCAACGTAGTCGTTACATCGGCACGACTTTGACGACTATGCAAAGACGTTGCTACGGCTGTAAATTTCTACGAGGGTGGCAGCATACGGCTGCGTTCACACTGTCCGAGATACTAAGCAAATAACCCATTCAATAGAGATTTTGAGCGGGAAAAAATTGGCGTAAAGCTGAAGTTTTCCCCACTGACAGACCACTTTCCAAGAATCATTTTCACAAAATTCTCTAAGAATCCCTCTGGAGCTTAACCCCCCAAAGATGTAAAATGTGAACAATTACGGAAAACGCATTATCTCTGTTAATAAAGATCAGATCGAGTTCAGATATTTTTTGTTTTATTTATTATTACATAGGCTAGAATATTAACTATCTCCATATTTGCGATAAAACAAATAGTTTTTCATCAATTATAGAAAATATGTGGAAAAATTCGATTTTTCACGTTGACATTTTTTTGTTTCTGTGAAATATTTTTGATGTGTGAAGTTGTATGGAAAAAGTCTTCGTGTAAAAACTATAGCTCGTGGTTTTTTGTATATATTGATTCCAATTTTTATTTATTTATGTGAGATAATAACGCCGGGGGCAGGGATGTAAGCGAGAAGATGTAGCATGTATCATTGCCCTCTTGTCACCACTTACAGCAACTGAAAATATGTGTCATATTGTGATACAAGCTTGTCCTTTGGTACAATTAGTCTTTGGAGAAATTTAAGCGATTTGACCCGCAGGATACTCGGAATTTTTGATTTGATTTCTCTCTTAGCGATGGTTTTCGAAAATTTATCTTTTGTAGCCTTTGTAATAATAAATTAAAGAGAAAATATTTGAACTCGATCTAATCTTTAGTAACAGAGATGATGAATTTTTCGTAAATGTTCACATTTTACAACCTTGAAGGAGGGTTGAGGGGTTAAGCTCCAGAGGGATTCCTAGTGACTTTTGTGAAAATATATATTGTTGTATTCGTAAATGGGAAATATAGCGTGGTATTGAAGCTTATCTACATGGAGTTAGGAGTTGGGTGGTGGTCCTTTGTTAGTAGGTGGGCCGATTAGCTGGGTTTACCAACAACTTGGCCTACGTGGAGGGGTCAGTAGAGGTAGTTAGTAATAGTTAGAGTTAGTGATACTAGGAGGAGCTGGGTGGAGGAAGGAAAGTTTGCTTTTCAGTAGTCAGCTATATGAACTGGGACATTAATGTGAAAATCTACAAATTTTCGTGCCACATCGGGAGTCGAGCCCGGGATGACTTGGTGATGACCGACAACACTACCACCTGCGACACTGCTGGGGCTAAAAATTGTGAAAAGGTTTTTTGGGAAGTGGTCTATTACAGTGGAAAAGTTCAGTTTTACGCCAATATTTTTGCAAAATCGATGTTTTTGGACCTTTATTGACTGGAACAGTATCAATTGCAGTAAAGGTTCAATAACTGGGCTTACCTATTTTCTCTTTTCAATATGTTAACTCATTTTAATTGTTTCAAATAATTATTTACAAACAAACCTTTTATCTTTCAATTATTTGTAAAGATTTTACAAATCTGAAACCAGTTTTANATATATATTAATATTTCTAGCTGCGATAATAACTATTACCCAGCACTGAATTTTTTTTATTGTAAGCCAGTGACGATGACAACATAAGTTGTCGAAAACAGCTTTGGCATCGTTAATAAAATATTTTCGGTTTTCATTAGTACTTTTATTTCAAGTTAAGTAGAAAAACCGAATACACCATCATCACCCAATTGTAAGTTTAGCATTCTGTAGGTTTGGATCCAAAATGTGGTCAATTTGAGCGCCAAGATTCAACTGCTCAGGAAACAATATTCCATGACTGACAAACGTTAGTAACGTATTTCATGCAGATCTCAATATGTGGCTGGGAACATTCATTAACTCGCCAGTAAGGATAGGCTTGTGACAACTGAAACGCTCAGCTGCCACTTTCTTTCCGGTTGTGCGTGATTCGGTGCTCGTAAGTGGGACGTCGTCCTCTGATCCTGGAGTTACAACTCGAAGAATTCGTAGAGTGTACCACGTGATTGATTGCGGACTGGAAGGAGTAGAGATGCGTCTGAGCATGCTCCAACCGTCACAAAATTCATGCTTCTTGGCTTTCTCTGTAAAATTCTTAGTTATAACGAGCAAATCTACGTACATAGAAGTCAGTAATGATAAAAAAATTGTGTAATGAACAACCCGTGAGTTGGAGAAAAGATAAAGGGAGAGGGATAGAAGCCGGGTCCACAGGTTCAATACGATTCTATTAAAAATCTGTGTAAGTTCCATATACATTTTGAGAATATCTTCTGAATTGAAAATTAAGCTTCTACTTTTTCTTCTTTAATCATGTGGTTCCTTGTTGGAACATAAGGCATCAGTAAAAGCTTTCCACCGGACTCTGTTTCTGTAACAGCTTTCACTTCACTTCATGTTTTTTTTCAATTTTCCCCATCTCTTCATAAATTGTTATCCTCCATATGCCTTGTGGGCAACCTATGCTTCTTTGGTTCCACTCGAGCGCATGTCGTACTATGGCGTCTGCTGACTTTCTTAATGTATGGCCAATCCATCGCCATTTCCTCTTACGTATTTGTTGGGCGATGGTTATCTTCCCAGCTAGTTTCCAAAGGTCTTCGTTCCTTTTTTTTCTCTGACCAACGTATGTTGAAAATTCTACTTAAACATCGGTCTGTAAATGTTTGAATACGGGTGTTGATATTATTTACTAGCCAGGTCTCTGCTCCGTACAAGACTTCCTTGACATTGAATCTAAAAATTCTGTATTTGATGCCTCGTGGAATTTGTTGTACCAAATGTTTTGGAGACTTAAGAAGACTATTGTTTTTGTTTTTTCTTTCAATAACATCTTCTGAAGCACCTCCAGTCTTTGTTACAACCTTCTTAAGTAAACGGACGAATCAATGTGTTCGATATTATGATCGTCTACATTTGGGAGTTTCATTGCTTTACTGTTTAAATTCATCTTTTGTTTTTTACATTAATCTTTAGTTCTGCTGTTTTTGCTATTTCTTGTATTTCTGAGATCTTCCCTTGCATGTCTATTTGCCGATGAGAAAGGAGGCAGTTGTCATACACATGGTCGAAGTCTTCCAACTTTTCGATTAAGTTCCATCGAATGTTACTATTTCCCTTTTTGTTATCTGTCTGATCACACCATCCATGACGAGGAACAACAACGATGAGTATATGCAGCTCTATCTCACACCTCTTCTAGCATTTACAAACGAGGCAGCTTTCCATTATGGACTATTTGACACGTGTAGTTTGTGTACATGTCTTTAATAATATTTATTATTTTATGAGATACGCCATATTTATTAAGCACATTCCATATTTTCCCATGGCTCAAAGTGTCGAATGCCTGCTCAAAATCCAAGGAAGTTAAATAAAGACCAAGAATGGAAAATCTCCGGGAAAAGATAATCTGTGTTCAGAAATTTAACTGCTAATGTGGAAACAATTGCACATATACTGCCCCCCTTTTTCAAACAGATTTGAAGTCAAGAGAAGATCCTATTAGATTGGAAAACTGGTTTAACAATAAAAATTAAAAAAAGGAGATAAAATAAAATGTAGGAACTGGAGGGGCATATCACTTTTGTCAATTCCAAGCAAAGTTTTTAGCAGAGACATTTTGAACCGAGTGAAGTCTGCACTAGAAAACAGACTAAGGAAAGAACATGCAGGGTTTAGAAGGAAGAGAAGCTGTGTAGATCAAATAAATACAGTCAGTCTCATTATAGAGCAAAGTGCTGAGTGGAATACTTCTGTGTAAGCTTCCACTAACTTACCGCAATTACCGTCTTCATTTGAGAGGATTCCTCTTTGCAGCTGAAATTCCTCTCTTACTCACAGGAATACTTTCAGTCTTCTTTATTTCAGCGGAAAATCTAGTAGCAATATTCCGATTCGAGTATATTTGAGAATACTTTTTTGGGTGCGGTAGCAAGTGCAACAAAATTTAAATGTCAATAATGGATCTTGTGCATTAAGTCTTTATATATCTGTCCTATACTGTATACGAATATTGTGAATGATCGGAAAAAGACTCTAAACTTTCAGGTAAATAGTGAAATATGCATTTTGGCGTAAGAAAAAATATCACACGTCAGAAAATCGATGAAGGAAAATAAGACTAATGGTCTTGTTGATTTGATTATCTGCCAAAAGATTTCAAGAGACTTAGAAGAAGTGATTAAAAACTGACTATCAAAGAACCAAGAATATTGGATTTTTCGTTTTTTAACTTCACACATGGCAACACAAAAGGTGTCGCGAAGAAACTGCGCAGAGAAGGAACACCACAGGGTCAACTAAGAGACCCTTTTGACTTATCTCTGGTGAGGAAGGAGAGGGTGGAGCCTTGCCTCGTGATTACATTTATTTCCTACTCAGAACGTCCCAGTAATGGTTGTTTCAAAATAACCATTAATCTCACATATCTATGTGGCGTATCTTTTTCTCGTGAAAGATACACGAGAAAAATAAAATTTGAACCATATTTCTACAATGCTCCATAATACAATACGTTACTGGGACTATTTTATGTTCAATGACAATGTAAACTCTTGATTTGTATTTCATATGATTTATTTGGTTATAAGAATACATTGAAGATAAACTGCCTCACAAAATTAGCGACACAGTAAATTCATCGCTCTATAACTTCGTTTTAAAACGTATCAGTGTGAAATTTGGTCTGAGGAAGCTCCTATGTTTTATCAAAACACTCCCTGACTGGGAGCTGTGTCGTTCCCATTGGGATGGGACATCCTTAAAGTGAAGACAAATGTAATTTTCGAGAAAATCTAGCAAAAATATCACATTTTAAAATGTCGGGAAAAGCTAGCATCACGTATACAGACTGAATAGTCTGCACTCCAGTAGTTCAGATTAAAAAATCACCCACTTCTCAAATAGGGAAAAGTGCCATCTTGCTCCCATAAGTTCAAATCTGTTTACCTGTTGAGCGGATATTGTTAGCATTGCGTCTTTCAACGTTTAAGAAGCACAAAACCTTACTGTGATCGACGTTTGACATTCCTAATTCAGAATCTGACGAAACCCGCCCCATTTACTAATGCGACGGGGTTGCATATTGGAAGGCGCAGTGCAACACGAGTGATAATTCGAAAAACTGACGCACTGTTGCTTCGGTGCGAGTATACTTCTTAAAAAGCATTGCAACGATTTATCTCATCGTTTTGGCTTCCTCCACAATAACTTTCCACCATTTGCTATCTTGCACTTTCACTGTCCAATTTTTAATATTCAATTTCCATGATCCGATACTCATTTTCCATTTCCGTAGCTTCAGTCGTCTTGTTTGCTTACTTTTCCGAGACTTATTGTGGGGGCGTTTTGCATTTTACATTTTTTTAAAGGTGATGGGGAGCAGGCCCAACACCCAACCTTCCTCTTTTACCCGGGCTTGGGACCGGCAACAGCACTGTGAAGCTACTCAATCCACCCCACAGTACTGCAGGCAGAGTTCGGTACTAATGGCTAGAGAAACCTGTACGTCATACCTGTACTCCAGTTGTGGACATAACTATGAGAACTATAGAAATATTCCCCACTCGCGTAGAATTTCTGTTTTCAAGTCTTGACAATTTTTTCATTTGGTTGTAGGTGATGGCTACTGCGGTATCTACGATATGTGTGATTTTCTTGAGTTCACCTAGAAGAATTATATCTGGTTTAGATTGTCTTGTCGAGGATTGATCTAATAAAATAAATTTTATTCTGGTTGTTCTCTGAAATGGGATTTGGGAAGTACTTGTAGTAGGTACCAGTCTCTCCTACTGATCCATATTTTCGCAGTCTCTGATGGAGAATATTAGCAACATTATTATATCTATGAGTATAATCTGTGTTTATTGAGTAAATCCTCCCGATATTCTTTCTAAAGATTGTTGTGATTTTGTATCTCCTACATTTCTCATCTGCAATGTCTGTGTGTAGCAATATAGATTTTCTGAATGTTAAAATATTTTACTATGTTAAAAATAAAATACTTCAGCATTACCCTTCAGAAACAAAGCCACTTCCTTGCGGAGTTCCCCACGGTTCAATTATCGGCCATATACTCTTTTTGGTGTATGCAAATGACAAGTCATCCTCCATATCTAATAACAAAATGGTTCTTTTTGCTGATGACACTAATTTTCCATCTAAACACGCCAACGTTCAAAACGTTTAGTCTAATCTCTCATCTTCGTTCCATGCAAATGGTCTCATTGTGAACACTGACAAAACGGTGTCTACGTCATTTCACAAAAGTGCCACAAAATCTTTACCTCAAATATATCTTTTCTTAAACGGAACACAATTAAATACTGCTATGAAAATTCTTAGACCTCCATATTCAAGACAACCTTAAATGGAATTGTTGCATTGAGAATATAAATTCCAAATTAAGCAAATTTTGTAACACATTCTGAGTCTTAGTCAATGTAGTTAATCCACATATTTCCCATTGTGTGTATTTTGAAAACGTTTACTCCCATTTAGGGCATTGCATTATTTTTTGGGGCGATTCCGGTCAGAGCATCCATACTTTCAAAATTCAAAATAGGATTTTTGGGATAAATTATAAATCTCATTCCCTAATTTCTTGTAAACCTTTATTTAGAGAAATAATATTTTAACTCGAAATTGCATTTATATTTATGAAACGGTTGTGTTTGTTCTTTCTTGTTCACGAATACAAGACTCGCAATAGGAATAATATTCAACCACTCTTTGCCAAAAAGGATCATATTATTCGGGGATCGTTCCATATTATTTCCTCCCCATATACGTAAAAGATGTTATTAAATAGAGTTTCTTCAAATCCACGGTTAAAATCTACCTACTGCATCTCTCAACACACAACTTCCTTTCCAATTCTCTTACCCAAGTAACGGTGGAAGAGTGGAAGTGGAAGAGTGGGCCAAATGACCCAAACGTCACCATAAGACAGGAAATAAATAAAATATAAACTGCAGGATATCTTCTATAATGTAAAAGAATTCTTTGATTTTAATACAAGCTAAAATGGGGTTCTGTTTCCCATTGAAATATATTTTTTTCAATTATCTTTTGCATATTAAATGCGTCAATTCATCTTGTACTTTATCACGCAGTTCTATCTAGTACTTTCAATATCTGATTAAATTTCAAAACTACTTTCCTGCATTCTATTGTTTCTTATTATTCATAAAAGTTTTGTATTTATATGTACTCGACCTCGGCGCGGTTGTGTACATTAACTCTGTAGTATCATCTTAACCCGGGATACAGGCAGATTTTATATTCTGGCTCTGTAGGCTCTTGCCTAGGGACGGCAGTCTGTTGTAATAATTAATCTCGAATTTAGAATGATTTTAATAATTACGATTTATAAACAATATTTTCCGAATAATGTACACGGAAAAAAATAAGTTGGATATCTTAGCCTAAAATTAGCCGTGACAGCTCACACATTGGCTGTCTAGCGGACAGACAGCACCATTAACTACCACAGCTTACGCTGTAGCTGCCCTAAAATAATTTTCGTCTGATTGAGACCAATTTTATATCACTCCGGAAGCTAACGCTTTTTTTGTCTGGGAAGAAGAAACTTTCATCAACAGCTATAGCTTATGGGTTTCGGGCGCAACAATCCTCCCCCGCTCAAAAATCTGACGTAGCTTCGAGAATAGTTGTTTATTCCTCCCCGCCGATCTCGTTCGTAGTCGCTGCTAAATGACAGTCGGTGGCACTGCCTTCTATGCATTGAGTTCGTTGACTCATGACTGAGGCGGTGTAGCCTGAGCAATTGTTTTACGAAATCAAATCAACCATGGCTTTCCCAACTATGAATAATTGTTAACTTAAACCAAATGATTCTTTACTACGACTAAACGACGCCATCCCCATGATGCATAGCTCGAAACTTGAAGTCTAGACGACGAAAATTTATAGTGTTGTCTCGACGTCGAGCAGCTGTACACTGATTATATTTTGAATATCTGTGGATTAATGTTGGCCAATGCCTAATTATTATTTTAAATAATGTTATTTTCAAATGTATTGACCTATTAAGAATAAATTTCAAGTATATTCAGATAAAGAAACATTTGGTTACTTAGAAACTATTGGTACTTAAAAATATGTTTTTCAAGATTTTAGAGATGATTGCTATTTTACGAATTTACTATTCATGGTACTAATACTATGGTGCCAACACAAGACAATAAAGAATTATTACACGTCATCGGGCTGCGCTGGCTTCGTGGTAGAGTTCGCGCCTTTATAGGAATGAACCCTGGGTCGAATACTGGCACTGTCGGATGTATCAAAACGGACGTTGAAATAAAAGTGTACAGTACGCCTGTGATGAAACAACGCAAGACTATGGAGTTGTAATAAAAATGAACATCGTCATTAAAGTCGTAGAGGGGAGACAGCATGTAGATGAGTATATGTCGACTCGCACCGAATCAACATTACATGCTTACGGGTTGACATCGTCTTTCTACCATACGATTCCTCTTCTTATTTTGTAGATTAGCTACTTAAACTGTTAGAACTTATGCTATAAGCTGTGGTACAGAAGGGCAAAAATTCACATCATAGCAGACGGATATTAGCTGTGCCAGCTTTTGTGTTGTCATTAGCTACCCCAGCTTAGGTTTTTTGTGTATAGTTATATGTTCTTGTGAAATAACGTTTTTGCGTTTTATTGAATATAAATTTGTTGGTATTTTATTGATTTTGTAACAGGAATCTAACTATTTTTATTATTATCTTAGGAGTGTACTGAAATGTTAAATACGCATCTGCCTTAAGGCTCTTGACCGGAATTGATGGGATGTCCCTTGTTTGCTTCCTCTGCTTACTTAATTAGTATATTTTCCTCCACATGGTCATACGCAGATTGTAACTGCCCTTTTGACAAAAATAAATTTATTTATTTTTTAATTTACTTTATGGATTGTTAATAAATTTGTTAAACAGTGAATGATGAATGATTCTTCTTTACATGTGACTCTTTAAGTTAACCATATAGGGAGTTTTCTCCTATTCAAAATTTACAGTAAGTGTATTGTGGCAGAACGAGAGTTTTAGTTTACAATTAGAATAATAATATTAATAATACCAATTGACCGAAGTTCATTGAAATTTAATGCGCCTCGACTCGCTCTTTCTCAGGGGGGCCACACGTAATTTGGTTCGTATTTTTATCGAAGGGATAGACCATGCTAGGGTTGCTCTACAGGAAAACGCTATTGACAAATTGAAATTCATTAAATTTAATCACCATTAGTCTAGTACAATAAAACCCTTCATGCTATTCCCCTCAAAAGAAACACACATAAATGGTAGCCAACGATAACATAAACACTAACAAACATTAAAAATCTCTCCCTCAACAAAATAAAGATACACTGCATCTACATGACGTAACTCTACCAACATTTAAAATTTCTCTCTCTCAACATATTAAAAATACACTGAATTTAACATGACATAATTCTACCAACATATAAAATCTCTCCCTCAACAAAATAAAAATACACTGAATTTAAATGACATATTCTATCAAACATTTATTAATAACTACTAGAGATAATTAGGCGCATCTCTAGCGATAATTGGCCCCTCTTTGCACTAATTAAGTCCACAGTTCGAGTCCTCTTTTATGACGTATTCCACACTAATCTTTACGCGCAAGCGCATTACGACGTCGGTTAGACTTCACCAACCGTCGTAAAAATACCTCTTTAGATGACCAACCACGGCAGACCGTGGAGAGTAATGTCCTCGCAAGGTCGCTCAGGCTCCGATCTCGGGCGATCGCTGACGGTGTCGTCAGCGACGGCTACCGGAAGTCGCTCCTTTCATCATCTGTTGGCTCGGGGTCTTCAAGCGCAGCGTCGGCCTGACTTCGTTCACTCCGATTAGCCACCCGGAAATTGTTCGCCCGTGGCTCGGATCGGGAACAATTTACCAGATTTGTCCGATGCTCAAAAAAATCGGCAAATAATTGACACGAGCGCAGCATCTTCAGAAAATGAAGTGCTGGTGTTTAGTGCGAAATCTCGAAATACTGGTCTCAGAGTATTAACGCAAAAATGTCCGTGAAGAAAATCACTTATAATGTCTTCGCGCAAAAAAAATCTCGTGTTTTGTGATCTGGTCTGATATCACAAGTTCTACAACGCCAACAAGTTACAACAATGAGAAGCAACGAGGCGAAGCTACGAGAGCTGAAGCAAAAGCTAAAAGATCCTGATAATTTCATTTTTCATTCCTTAATTTCAGTTTTCATTCTTCCTCCCTTCCTACACCTCTCTTTCCACTTCCAAGTCTTCAAAATTTTGAACTTCACGTGACCGAAAACTTCCAATGCCAAAACGGTTCCCCCTTCTTAAGCCTAAATTCTGATTGGGAATTTTGAATGATTTC
>NNCF01130667.1:400103-425001 GCA_002313205.1 Laupala kohalensis
ATAATCCTGGCTTTCTTCAAATCTTCCTCCACACAATCCCACCATTTACTTCTTGGTCTTCCTCTTGTCCTCACTCCATCCAGTTGGCCATTTACCACCTTCTTTGCAGTTCTGCTCTCATCCATCCTATTAACATGACCCAGCCATTTCAATCTACTTACTCTTATGTACGTGACAACGTCAGTATCTTGGTACAACTGCGCTATTTCGTTATTATACCGTACTCTCCACTGACCATTCTCCTTAACCCCTCCATAGATTCTCCTGAGAATTTTCCTTTCAAAGATTTTCAATCTTTCACATACTCCTTTTGTTAATGTCCATGTCTCAGCACCGTACATAATCACCGGTCTTATTAGTGTTTTGTATATCCTAATTTTGGTTTGGCGTGGCACGATATGGTTTTTAATTAATGGAAGTAGAGCAAAATATGCTTTATTAGCATTTGTAATTCTTCTATCTATCTCCATATTTATTTCATTTCTAGCTGTAAGCAACGTTCCCAGATAAATAAATTCTTGTACTACATCAAATTTATGTTTACCAATGATAATTTTGGTATCTTTGATATTTTTCCTTCTGGAGACTGTCATAAATTTTGTTTTTGCTTCATTTACTTTCAGACCAAGCCTAGAGGTATATTCTTCCAACTGGATGAATTTCTCCTTCACATCCTCCACTCTCCTCCCTGATATCACTATATCATCCGCATACGCTAGTATTTGGTGTGTTCTATACAGAATGTTCCCACGGTAGTCTATTCCAGCCATCCGAAACGCTATTTCCAATGCTACGTTAAACAACATCGGGGCTACACTATCTCCTTGTCTAAATCCTGTTTCAAGGCTTATTTCTTCCGATATATTTACACCTGTTTTAACTTTGGCTTGGTTCTCTTCATTCATTAGCTTGCACATCCCTACCAACTTTTTAGGTATTCCCATCTCATGCATCTGATCCCACATTTCTTTTCTCCAAATACAGTCGTAGGCGGACGTAAAATCGAGAAATAGATGGTGTGTAGTAATATTTCTTTCCCAACATTTGTCCAATGTTTGTCTCATAATACATATCTGGTCTATTGTTGATCTATCCGACCGAAATCCACACTGATACTCTCCAATCAGCTCATCTACATATGGTTTGAGTCTATAACACACTATTTTAGACAACACTTTGTAGCCTGTGCAGAGTAAGGTGATGGCTCTATAATTGTCACACAACGTTTCATCCCCTTTTTTGTGTATTGGATTAATAATTCCACATTTCCATTCCCTCGGTATTACTTCCATTTCCCAAACTTTCGTAATCAGTTGGTGCATAATTTTCATCATCGCATCCCCACCACATTTATATAATTCACTCTGAATTCCATCGCATCCTGGCGCTTTACCACTATTCAAGCTTGCTACAGCTTTTTTAATTTCTTGTACCGATGGTGGAGCTACGTCTGGTTCCGCTGTTTGGTATTCCCCATGTTTCTCATATCCCCTCATACTTCCATCCTCTTTGTACTGAAAATGATTCGCGTAGTACTCTGCCCATCTACTCGAAATTTTGTTTCCCTCCGTTAGAATTGTTCCATTATGCGCTCTAATGATTACTGCTCTAGGTTTGAATCCATTCTTGATGTATTTGACTTCCCTGTACCATTCTCTAGCTTCTCCGCAATTGTACTTTTCCTTAATATTTTCCATCTTACTATCCCACATTTGTCTCTTTTTCTTCCTATACAGCTTGTTACACTCCTTTCTTTTTCCTTTATATGTTTGTTCGTTTTGTCTTGTCGGTCTTCTCCTGTACTTTTCACACGCCATATTCCTTTCATGGAGAGCCTTTCCACATTCTTCATCAAACCACTCATTTCTTTTCGGTCTTCCCTCCTTCCCTAGCACCTTCCCCGATATCTCTACTATGCTTCCTCTTACATTTTTCCACACCTTTTCTACATTTGAATCATTCTCATTGATTTTCAGGAGTGCATTTTCTAGCTCTTTACAATATTTCTCCTTGTATTCCTTATTTTCTAATTTTTTAACATCCCATTTCCCCATTTCACTTTTCTTTATTTTTGGTGTCTTACTAACTTTCAAATTAACTTTGGCCCTTACTAGAAAATGGTCCGTTTCTATCTTTGCTCCCCTCATACTTCTTACATCATTTATATTCTTACAGTGCCTCCTGTCTACCACTACATGATCTATCTGATTCAAATATCGGCCGTCAGGTGATCTCCAAGTACCCTTGTGACATCTTTTGTGTGGATACCATGTATCTGAGACCGCAAGGTTTTTACCATTGGCTAGATCCACTAACCTTCTTCCGTTATTGTTAGTATTTTCGTGTATGGTATACGGTCCACATGCTGGTAGCACATAACTTTCCTTGCCCACCTGGGCATTGAAATCCCCCAATATGACTCTCATGTCATATGATGGTATAGTGTCGATGACTCTCTCTAATTCAGCGTAGAAAATCTCCTTTACATCATCCTCCTTCTCCTCTGTAGGAGCATGTACAGATACAAATGTAACATTATAAAATTTCATCCTAAGTCTAATGAGACAAATTCTTTCATTTATTAACCTATAATCTATCAAACTGTGTTGTACCCTACCACTTAAATAGAACCCTGTGCCAAATTCATGTTTTCCTTCTTCTTTCCCACTATATACAATTGTGTATTTTCCTTTAGATTCCACACCCTTCCCGATCCACCTAATCTCTTGCAGTGCACATATATCCATTTTAAACTCTGTCATTTGCTTTTCTAGTTCCTTTACCGCCCCCTTTCTGTATAATGTTTTAACGTTCCAGGTTCCAATATTCATTACCTTATTCAATTGCCTATTTCCGTCATACTTGGGATTCCATTTCCGAGGCTTTTGAGTTTTCCTAACCTTAACATTTTTTACAGAGATAGGGTGTCAACCTAAACCTAACCCCCTGAGATCCGGAGGACCAATGATTTTTGGTCGAGGTTTACTCCCCTAGGGCGGTTGGTTCCACTACACCTACAGAGGCCCCCCTCCCCCTTGGTTTTCTGTCAGGGTTTCCTTCCCTTAGCCTATGGCTCCCGTTTGAAGGCGCCGGAGACTCGCCTTTCGCCTGTTCTCGTTAGCCACAACACAATTTGGCTTAGGCAACCGACTCGCATCCGCTGCCATCTCCGATGAGATGGCGCAGAGTCGAGAAGGTACCCATGGCCACCAGCATCTCAGAATCTTAAGCTAAGGTTCTGAGAGCCACATGTTGTGTTGCCCAGGGGTCCCCACTAGGAGGTGAGAATCAGACTTGACTGACAGAGCCCTATTTAACGGGACAGCATGCAGGCACTTAACGGTATACACTTATAGGCATTGTGTATCCCACCTGCGCCCATATCAGCCCATTGACCCCCAGAATGAATTTAGCTCATGGTAATGTCCAGTGGCGGTTCTAGACCGTAATCAATGGGGAGGGGCTAATCGGGGAGCATTTTTGTTTCAAAATTATGGTTTTACAACACAAAGTTTATAAATATTTCCTTTAAATAAAATGCATCAAATAAATAATCAACAATCTGGTATTATTAATAACAACAAGTATTATTAAAGTTATTAATCTGGTATTATTAATTTTATTTTTCTGGTATTATTAATAACAAAAACAATTATATTATTAATGACAATTATATTATCAATAACAGTTATCAATTATATTATTAATAACAATTATACATAATAACAATTAATAATGTGGTAACACTTTTACAAAGTATGCCATTTATCAACTTCAATTTCATAGGTCAAGAGTTTAGGCCCAATGGGGGGGGTATAGCTTTCTTATCCCCCTCATAGATCCGCCACTGGTAATGTCCATGCCGGAGTGATTACTGCTGTAAATAAAACATAGTAAACATTAGTGGTTCTGTATCACGTCGCCTCCTTGGCACTAATGTGGCGCCGCCTGTATGACGTTCTTCTGACTGGGATGTCCTGCTTTAGGACAGCGGCAATAAGTATCTGATGAGTTCTGAACTTTAGTTTCTATAAGGTTCTAGCAGCCTGTCGCTGAATTCCTTTCGTACGTTTCCGCGAAGCATTTCATATTTTTGTCTTCTCCTTGTAATAGAGTCTATATATTGTGGTGGTCGATTCTTCCCTCTCTTGGGTCGACCAAGTCTACGTTTCTTTTTGACACTCGTAGATGTCTCTGAGATCTGTAATAGATGTGACGTGTTGGTGAATGTTCAAACCATTTGTTACAGGTGTTAGGTACATTTACCTAACCACATATACCAGTGGATATATCAAAACCCTTTATTATGTCGTTCCAGATACTCGTGTTTGGCTAACACCAGGCAAGTCGACACTATATGCTCAACTGTTCTAGATTGCACTTGACAGAGGTGATATTTTTCATCTTGGGTGACTTTAAAAACCATATTATCATAGTGTTGGGTTTTCAATACTTGATTCTGAACTGCCATAACCAGCACCTCAGTTTCATGTTTTGTGTTACCTTTCATCTACCACATTTTTGTTCTATTGCGATCCATTTCCATTCATATATTTTTACATTCTGATCATAAGTTTCTTGTTATGACACATTTCACTAAACTCTTTCTGAATTTCAGTTTTACTCTTGTACTGTTCCAATAATTTCGGATCTGTAAGTTCGTCCAAGTATGGATAGGTCTTTATAAAGGTATTCTTGCATGGTTCACAATATCACAGTCGATTCTCGTCCATAAACTCCACCACCACGCTTCAATCACGTCACCTCCACGTGGTCAGTCCACGATCTCGAATACAGACGTCTACCTGAGTACAGCTGGCTGACCTTGAATGCAGCCTGCGCCACCAGTATCTTTCCTTAGAACAATTGATGAATGAGACTCAAATATAGGTCAAGTTCAGCGGCCCTAACAGTTACCTCCTTTCCAAGTCTTACGAAAACCTTTTGTGTTCTCACGACTTGCATACGAGTGAAACTCGTAACAAATTCCAGTACAATTTAAACAAAAGTCCTGTACATTTATACCATCAATTTCACAACTCAGTTCACTATCACGTATACTTGTACTATTATTTACCAAATTCCAGTCCTGATCATAAATATCTTTTAGTACAGTCCTGTTACTGTAAATCATCATTCATAATCACAATAAGCCATAATAAGCTCGTATTAGCAGTTCAAAATTTCACTACTTTACTCTCATTATATGAAACGTTCTATCCACGTGTTCAATCAACACGACTTTTCCATAAATACAACAAACTAACATGAATTATTACATTCTGCAACTAACAAATCAAATTGAACCCTCACATCACCTCTTGGTGTTAATTAATACAATATAGATGCATATTTACGATACATTCCACAAGTTTGAAGAGCTCGCTCCATCGCGATCCGCTCTCTCCCATGTTCCAGCTAAGAAAAAAAGAATATCTCCCCATAGTCACGCGCTTCGTTCCCTGCTCTGGGGTTGCCAAAATGAAAATCATGAGTCCGCGCATGCGCAAAGCCTACTTCTGACACTACTCAACATATTACATAATTAAATTCATACACAAGAAAACACAGAAATATCAAATCAACGCTATACATCATTATGAAAATAGAATAATAAATAAATTTGTCCCAAAATGTGATTCTTGGGACATTGCTCAACATTGGTACGGTTTTTTTAAGAACAAAGTTCTCGGTTCTTCTACTCATACGACGTCTGGAAAATAACACACAGCAGTTTCTGATGCTATACCAATATAATCAAGGAGCGAAACCGAGGATCAAGTGGGCGTTCAGCCCACTTCTCAATCTTACAGTCTCTCTGAGACGTCACGCGCAGTAAAGGACGAATTTCGTATTTCTGATGAGACTACCGCGTTTTGTATATATGACTCGCCAGTCGAACTCGCCGTTACTCGACCTGTGTACACCCGGCTTAAGCTTCTAAGTATCACCACTAATTTTGCTTCGTGCATGCGCGAAGTAGGCAGGACAGGAACTTTTGGATCTTACTACGTAGTTAACATGTAAGATTCTTCTATAGTACAAAAACTAATTTTTGTAATGATACCTCACGTGTATCAGTTGCTTTGGAATGACGGGGGAAAAGAGATAATTGCACAATGTTGCCTTCTAGAAGTATGATACAACGCTCCTAGTTGTTTAGAGTCAAGATTTCGTTGGTAGCGCTGGGACCGGATTAATTATGAACTGTTACTTAATTAACCACACATTTCACTTGCACTTATTATATTATAGACAATTATGTTATGTTCATCAATAAGTTTCTATTTGTTTTTATCTTCAAGACTTTGTGTATTTCACAAAAATATTTTAACTTAATTTTTAAATATGGACTTGCGAGGAATTAATGTAAAATACAACCTGATGAGGGGACAGAACTTTGTCCCGAAATGTTCTTGATACATTTCTTTTAAAATAATATGATTGTCTATAATATAATATGTGAAAGTGAAATGTGTGATTGATTTATTCACAGACAACCAATGTCTAAGTGGTGTTACTTAATTAATTTCCTTTCTGCAAATATATCCTCTGTGTACCCCACACGTAAGAAGATATGTGATAACTTTCTAAGAAGATATTTCGTAAAAAGATATGTGATAAGCAGGAGTTCCGGATTCGATTCCCTGCTCGTCGTCATTTTCATCTGACCGAAAGTTACCACATAATTTCCTTTAGAAGTTAATTCGCAAAAGTAATTCGATATCTGTTACTGTCCCCACATTCCGCAGCGTTGCTCCGATTGATTACTCAAATTTCTGTGGCAGCATACTTCACGAGAGGAGAGTACAATATCGTCATTGTGGACTACTCCACGCTCGTGGTGGAACCATGTCTCAGCCAAGTGGAATGGGCACCCCGGTTCTGCGCGGAGTGCATTGCGCAACTGGTCAATTACTTGGCTAAACACCCGCGTGGTGTACAGCCGAACCAATTGCATCTATTGGGGTACAGCGTGGGGGCTCATATCGCTGGACTCGTTGCCAACTATGTACGCTATGGAAAGCTTGGACGCATCACAGGTATGTGAATAAATAGCTGTAGTACAACATTTTGGTATTTTGTGATGTATTTGTAATAGTAACACGATTTTTTTTGCAATATAACAGAAACAATTTTTTTCACCCAACTGACATTTTATTATTTTTAGTAGAGTCTAATTTTTTTCTTACTTTTTTATGTTTACTTCTACGTTAAATAGTTTATTACGCACCAAGAGAATAATGAAAGTTAATAATTTTTAGATGAAAATAAATTATTTTTAACTCCAGCAGATAATGGTAATGTTACTGTTGTACTTTCACGGAATGAGTGTATTAAGAAAATGGAGTCCATATTAGGGGATAGTTCAATATATGTCCAAATGAGTCGTGGTCCTCTAAAGAAAAGAACAGGTAGTTTGAAAACTCTTCTCAATAAATGGAAACAGTACAATTACGTAGACAATATTACACATAGTATATATTACACCTCAAAGGGAAGAGCTCAAAAGCTATATCTCTTCAGCTAAACTCTCACGAGATTTATGTATTACCTAAAATCTATAAAGAAAACATTCCGTATAGGATAATAGTCCTCTTCATGATTTTTCCAAATTTGTATTACAAATTCTGAAATACTGTCTCGAAGAAGATAATTTTTCTGCACGGAACCGTTTGGATTTTGTTAATGGTTTTAGTAGTAGATGATTCTTTAAGTTTGATCTCTTTTGAAGTGGTTTCACTTTTTACAAGTCTACCAAATGACTTATCGGTTAATAGTGTTTTATCTAGATGGAGCAAAATGGAACAAAACTGCAATATTCCAAAAGATGAAATAGTCATTACTTTAAAATTATTTATTGAATCAACATATTTTACGTTTAATAAGAAATTATACCATCAAGTTGAGGGATCGTCTGTGGGTAGTCGAATTAGTCCGCTTTTGCCGGAATTTGTATTACGTGATCTTGATTTTTTTGTGGGGCTTTACGGCTCGTCGACATCGATGTCATTAGAGCCCTAAAATTCTGTACAGGTAGGGAAAATGCAGTTACGCTCTAAGGAGGGCCAACATGACTCTTCCCGCGTGTGGGACTCGCCGAATGACTCAACCATACCCACTAAAAACCCTCCTGAATTACAACATATCAAAACATATCTCAGAACATATTTCAAAACATTACAAAAAATGAGGAAAATGAAAGATACCCTAGCCCTAATAGCGTCGAGATCGAAAAGAAGAAGAGGTGACCAAGGAGGGTCAGGAAGGAGAAAGGAAGGAGCCTCGCACCAGTAAGTGGAAGTAAAGCCAGACTCAGCTCTGGGCCCCGTGTTTGCCAAACACGTACTTACAAGATGTAAGTCCCCTGGGGGGACGTGATCTTGAAAGTTAATGTCTTAGTAATTTAACTTTCGTTCCTTTGCTTTATGCTCACTATGTCGACAACATTCTTTGCATAATTCCAACTGACAAAATAGAATCGATGTTAAGTGTATTTAAAAGATATCATTCAAGATTCAAATTTACGTTGGAAAAGGAAACTGAAGGAAAATTGAATGTTTTAGAGGTTTCAATAAGGTGTGCATAAAATTGCGCGCGTCTGTGTTGCGTCATAAGAAAACGTACATAGGACTAGTAATAAATTATTTTTCGATTAAATTATTCTTTTGTGCAAAAGACTGTAATGAAATACAATTTGGATGGCAAAGTAATATTTTTGTCTGATAATTGCTTCCATTACCATAATATAGAATTTCTAACAACAATCTTACTAGCAAATTATTATCCTAAAAGTTTTATAATAAAATATGTCAAAAGATGAATGCACTACCTTATCAATGAGAAACATCCTTCATCAAATGCAAAAAATTCTCAATCTCCGATAAGTAATAAATCTTTCGTAGTATTTCCATACCATAGAATAATATCCCCAATTTTAAGTACATTTTTTCTCAAAGAAAACATTTGGTTGGTGAGCACCACAAGGAAACAACCTTGTAATCTTGCAATTAGGGGAAAATGTATTCGACAACATGTCGTCGCAAAATGTCGTTTACAAACTTGTTTGTAAAAATTGTCCCTTTTGCTATATTGGACAGACGAAACGTAAATTACAGACACGAATCAAAGAACATCAGCGAAATATAAACACACTACAACATAATGTTATTTCATTACACAATATCAATTTGAATCATTCAGTAGATTGGGAAAATGTTTTAATTTTAGATCGGGAGCCAAATTATTATAAACCTATAATTTCAGAAATGTTACACATGAAGTTTAAGAAAATCACATTAAATTTACAAACTGACACTGACAACTTATCCAAAATTTATAGTTTTTTGCATTGATTTTTCTGCTTTGATAGTTTATGTTTTCAAATTATTTGTTCTTCTATGTCATTGATTTATTTTTATATGTTGGTAATTTGTTTTTCTACTTGTTACTCAGATAAATCAAACAAATTTGTTTATATGTTTAAACACGTACGTTCACCTGACAATGGCAGAAATATACTGCTGAAACGTGGTGACACCAATAATACATATCTACAAAAAAGGTCGAATTAATAATTCCAAGAGAATAAAATCAAAATTCCGTTCTTGCATGTGTCATATCGAGAAACAATGTATCATTGACTTAAGAGGAAAAAATGATTTTATGATCGATAATTCCAACTTAAAACGCTGCGACAATGTAATTTTAAAAATCACCTTCTTTTTTGTTGCCTCTTTTACGACAAGTTAATGTTTTTTTACAAAATATTACCCCTTATAAAAAACAAATTCGACTTAAATCATGATCCAGATGTAGAAATCATAGAACTTAAATCAAATATTGAAAACTTATAGTGTTACGAACCCCCCCCCCCCAGGGAACTTACATCTAGTAAGTACGTGTTTGGCAAACACGGGACCCCGAGCTGAGTCTGGCATTACTTCCACTTACTTGCTGGGATCCTTCCTTTCTCTTTCCGGACCTTCCTTGGTCACCTCTTGTTCTTTTCGATCCCGACGCTATTGGGGCTAGGGTATCTTTCATTTTCCTCATTTTATGTAATGATTTAAAATAAGTTCTGAGATATGTTTTGATATGTTGTAATTTAGAAGGGTTCTTAGTGGGTATGGTTGAGTCGTTCGGCGAGTCCCACACGCGGGGAGAGTCATGTTGGCTCTCCTTAATGCGTAACTGCATTTTCCCTACCTGTACAGAATTTTAGTGCTCTAATAAGTCAAAATGGGGTGACTGGTCACCTCGTTATATGGGTTTAAATATAATTATTTACCAATCCCATTGTGTTATGTTGACTTTCATTTATATATTTACAACTCAAATAAACAGCGTTTACCTTTTCATTTAGAGGTATTACAAACCTTTACGAAAAATTCTCAATTTGAAAACATTGTGGCTTTTTTTACTTTTTTTTAAACAGATTTTACATTATACGAGGGTTGCTTTTTATGTATCCGGAATATTAAATAAAAATAAATATTATTAATTGAAAATGGATTTATTGTTTATTAAATCATTCTTGGTGATGATCGATTCACTTTTGCATTAGATTGAACCAATTTTCATAATATATTTTCCACTCTGAAAGAGATACCTCTAAAATATGCATTTTGAAAGCATCAACTACTTCTTCCAGAGTCGAAAATCGTTGACCACGCACTTTATTATACAATACGGAAACAAAAAGACGTCATTAAGTGCCAAGCCTGGACTGTCGGACTATGACTCATCGATTCGATGTTTAGATTAGTCAAATACTGAGTTGTTTGGATCGATGTGTAAGAGCTCGCTTTGTCATAGAGAAGAATGATTCTGCATAGCTGGTTGTTTTGTATTATTCTGGTATTATTTTGTATTATTATTCAAAGATTTCTGGCAAACAAATGGTACGATTCGAAATTAACCGTTTTACGAACATTGTAGTCACATGCCCAATTTCTCCACAAAACACCCGACCAGTTGTTTTGAATTGCATGCATGAAGACATTTGTTGGGTGTGGCTCATTTTCTAAGACCCGTGCAGTCGGCTGCTGTTTACTTTCGGACTAATATGCATAGATTCAACTTTCGTCGCCTGTGTAGATATTATACGGATTGTTATTCTTTTCAGCGATTGTCTAATTATGCGGAATCCAGTGCGAAAAAATATTTTTCATGGCTAAATGTTCATGTAAAACCTAGTACGCCCAGGGATACCTCAATTTCATGGTACGTCCAATGATTTTCTTTCCTTTTCAGTTTACGCACAGTATCAATGTTTTATGGCAAAACAACTGATTTCGGACGATCTTCATTAAATTAGTCTGTGAGCCAACGGCGGCCACGATTGAATTCACTAATACCATAATAGAGAGTGGTTGCGGATGACACGTGACAGCCAAAATCTGAAGTGAGTTGATCAATGCACTATTGAGATAATTCGCGTCGAAAATTGCAAAATACGAAAATACTCCATTTCTTTACCAAGATGAAATTTTCACGTCCCTGAAAACAATACAAAGAGCGTTCTTGTGACAAAACGTTCTGAGTAAGCATTCAGTCAAAATTTCTGAGTAAGTCGAACTTTACAATGAGTATGACAGAGGGAGTCTATCATCACGATTGTTGTCAATTCCGGGCACATAAATAACAACCTTCGTATGTGAAAAGAATTTAAAGTCTAAATTACGTAGCCTATTTATAAAATAAATAAGCCTTAAATGTACTTAACATGTATGCAAAATTAGTTTTTTATCTAATTTAAAATATATGGAATTGCTGAAGTAAATTGAACCGTTTGTGGGCATAAAATAAAAATCTTTTGGTAAAAACATGCTTCAAACATTTGGACCTTCAAATATCAGAATTAAAATTCATTGAAAACATTCGAATTAGTATGACAAAGTTAAATTTCTGCTCATGTATCTAAACATTCCGAACTACAAGAATGCTGATAGGTTTTCAGTGTTGTCCTCACATAAAACTACGTATCGACGTGTTACGCACCACCCCAAGGTTTCAACTAAAGGCATTTACAAATAAGCAAAAATTTCTGTTATCTGGGAAATGATACATTGTTGATTAATTTAGGCATACCGAAAATCCCATGCCTCTACAAGCAATAGAGCGATAACAGAAACATAAAAAATATCTTCCCGGGGTGATGCATCACTCGTCTTGCTAACCGAATGTTAAGCGCAAGAAACCTATTTTCAATATTTAAATGTGTGTGTGTTCCCCATTATAGAATTATTGTCATTGTGGTTGAGGTTCCTCATTTTTTATTTATATTAATCGTCCTCATTGTTGAATTAACTTAAATTATCTTTGATTATCTAAATTAACCTACATGTCCTGAATTCAAGAAAATTCACACAAATGTAGCATACTAAATCACACATCTTACCAGCAAGAACATAGTTTATAAGATATTTATTTTGGGAGGGTTTCCCCTCTTGCCCTGTCCCCTTCTTCCCTCAAAAACAGCTGGTTACCCTTTGATTCTCATACAAATTCGTCAGTTCACATACAAATTTCGTCCGTTCTTCTCAGCACACCTCGCATGACCATAAAATATCTTCAACTCTTTATTCTTCTTTTCCTCATACTTATTTTCCCCAGTAGGTTTTTATAATTCTCTTTAAAATTACTCAAATTTTCAGCAACCTTTTAGGAAAGAAAGCGTGTGCCTAGTTGGGTGAAGTCAACTTTGCAATTCTTGCTTTTTACAGATACTAGCTGAGTCCCCGCGACTTTACTCACGCGAATTTTGTAATATGTCTGCAACATTATTCTTTCTCATATTCCCATTTCGTAAAATCCTTTCATAGCGGATATTAGCGATTCTTTGTGTCACCCTATTCCCAATCCCTTCCTTTAGGGGTGTCGTGCACGTCATATGGTCTGAGGTGTACGTTACGTGATTGGAAATACGATTATTCATATCAGAGTACACAAATACTATTCGACACTAATATCGGTGTTTTTAAGGTTATTTTTACGACTCGCCCCAAACATCCTCAGCTCTAAAGATACCGTTCCCCTATGTGATCTCAACTTGAACTTAACGACATTGGTAGTTTAAACACCTCATCAACCCTTTAGCAATGGATCCGATGCAAACTTATTCCCCCCCCCCCACAAAGGGTTGCTAATGGTGTGTTTCTTTCATTAGGGCTGAATTTAGGCTTACTCGATATCGGGCTTTCACTATCAACTTAGTGACGTCGAAAATGTTAACTCATCACTGGTATCCATCATGTTCGATAACTTGTTAATGACATCCTCCTCCTTAGGGTGCTGGGGAGGATTTTGAACATAAGCGTCTTCGGGAATGTCACTACTTATTTCAGCGGCCCCGAAATTACGATCTCAATACGAATATGTTTCATTTTCGTTTATTTTTCTTTTCATTCCCTTCTTAAAGTGAGTATATTCACTTATAAAGAACGACCGTGGACATAAACGGCATTGAGAGTGTGACTGCTCTTCTGCGTCGTAAAAAATGATGTGTCCAATACAAATATCGGTTGCTTTTTGTTATTTTTACCTACTCTACGTTCCCACCCCTACCCAACGGATGCTAGGGGTATATTTTCCACAATATTGTAACGTCGGCGCCAAGACATTCCATCAATTTGTGAAATATTAATATTTCTTTGCATTTTCCAAGCCGGATGCTGTTAAGATACTTTCAATAAGTGGCCGGTCGGCGCTAAGACAGAAGTGCGACGAACTTGGGACCCACCCTAAGCCTCTTCAGTTATTGAGGTATTGGTTGAACGAACACCTTTCACTTTTAAGGAAGGTACAAGTGTATTCGGAGAATGCGGCCTGCGGTCCACTGGAATTTAGGTGTACCTAAAGAAAAGAAGAATTCTACGAAGTAATGAATGAAGTACGTGCCGAATATAGAACAACGAAAAGGGTGTTTGCGAAGCGCCTAGGTGATGCTCATGGCGGTTCGTCCTCTACGGCGCAGTCTCTGCGTTCCTAGAAACCAAAGGGGTGACCCAAAAGGAGTGTTTGCACGGCGGTGACGAAGGCGTGGTTATTTGCTGATTACGTGACACTATATATTGGGAGGAGTGAAGCTCCTCAGGGACTCTTTACGCGGGAAAGTAGAGATCCGTCAGCACTGAGATGTGACTGAGCTAAGACTAGGTCGCGGAGACCAGATGTTCGTTAGGCTGCTGCGGTAGTCTTAATGAAGTCATTACTAGTTGCGAGTGTCGTAACTTGTATCAGTTAGTTGTTGGGGAAAACAACTTATAATTTGGAAGGTTCAGATAACCTGAGGGTTTTTACTATTTAGTTGTCTTCAACTAAATTTAACCAAGTGTAATTAATGCTTTCCGACAGCATTACTTGTGTAATAACAGATTATTAGATGTATTAATGATTTTGGGAGTTTGTCTCTGTTGTAAATTCAGATTTCTAGTTAATTTGTAATAAATCATTATTTATTGTTATTACACGTGTGTTTGATTGCCTGGGAAACTGGGTTGGTGGCAGCGACAAAAACTACCATATGGACTGTGGTATTTATGTGGATTCCGCTTCTACCAAAGAAAAAATAACATCGCATCAGGGCTTGAGATGTGATGTTACAAATATGAACAACTTGTAAATTTTCAAAGCATCGGGGACGCCCTTATCCATCAACGACACGGAAAAGTATGGTTTCCAATCTAATTTCGGAATTTTCCACAATTTTTATATGTCACCCTCTTCCCATACCTTTCCTAATTGTGCCTGGGATGTCTTACTCCTACATTCCTTGTTTCCAGATATTCAGTAATTTATGTATCAAGTTTGGTTGTAATTGGTCGTGGCTCTTCAGAGTTATACTGAGTTACATACATTCCTACCCCCTATTTACCCCGTTATGAACGGATTTCCGTAAAATTCTTTCTTAGCGGATGTCTGCACCTTAAAGGAACCCACCTGTCAAATTTCAAGTTTGTGAGCTTTGTAGTTTCTTTGATTTCTGGGTTAATAAATCAGTCAGTACATGAGTGGTATTTAACCGAGGGTTTCCGAGATGCGGTCGGAAGGATCACTTTCACGATCCGCCATTGTGGTGAGTAATTTAAGGAGGCACGTTCTTCGGAGGCCAGCGTCTCAGTCTGAGTGTTCTTTCTTCCACGCCAGGTCGCTTCCTTGCACCCGCCCTTCCAGAGACAACCACGTCCAAGCAATAGGGCTGACTTGCGTTTCCAAACTCATGGTGTGACTTCCTTGACATAGTCGCGCCAGCATGAGACGGAATATACAAGTTTTAAAACAGTTGATCGGCTAACATTGCAGCGGTTCTCTTTCCGTGAGCTGAAATGATGCACTTCAAGGGAGGTTTCGGACAAGTTGGAGTTCTCCTGATGAAAGCGCTATTTCAGCCTGTGTGCAGCATCGCACCTGCCACGGTGTGTTTCGTTGCCGTCGAGAAGGATTTGTTCAGGGAAGGCACATGAGATATGGGAGAATATGACAACCTAGCGCACGTGGGAGCACTGAAAGAAAATGAATGTAGGCATCGTCGAGTGATGTGAGACTCGGCGAAGAAGCTAAATATGCGAGCCTCACTAGACTGGAGAGCAATCGCTCACGAACTCACGGATAAGCGGAGGTTATGCCAGATTGGGATATAAATTTTCAGTCGGAGATAGGCTGGTGATATCATTTGTGTTAACGCTGATGCAACATCTCAAAGGAGAATTACTCTATGTTTTTCGTTTTGGATGCAAATCAAAGTCATTTCGAAGTTGTATGTAGTTGTACAAAGGATTCATAATAAATGTTTACTAATTTTGTACATATCTATATACTTTCCTTTCGTAAAACTTAGTGATGGCAGTGAGATAGGATTCTCTCCTAATATTACCAAGCATTTAAGCAGTAGTGTCGTAAAGCAGGATCTCACGTTAAAATACCTACATTTTGGAGTAAGAAAAAATTCATACTTCTGAAACTGAAAGTAGTAAGCTTAATGGTCTTACTAATTTGAATATCTGTCAAGATATTACAAAGGAATCGCTGTGGAGACGCTGGCGAAAATACGGTCTGATAATTTTTAATGGAAGATGGTCCTTTTAATTCATATACATTTCTATTTTATTACTAAATAAATATTTGAGCAGCCCGGACACATGGCATTAAAGAAGAAGTCGGTGGAAGCGCTGTGTACACTGCGAAACCCAACGCAAAATTCAGCGAGGTGAGACACGAGAATTGTGGCCGGTGAGAGGACCAACGAGGCTGAAGAATTCTTATGTTACTTTATGTAGACTGAGAGAGGAGTGGCTTAATATTTATGTAGCACAATGTCTGTCCCAAACGTTTAAAAAATAATAGTCCAGCGAACCATAAAAGCTAGAGCTATACGGCTTTCGGCAGGAACGGTGGTGGAGGGACTTTGCTAACGAACACTAGTTGGCTCATTCACCTCCGGGCAATGACAGAGTGAGGATCGCGTTTTGCGCGTAGTGTGTTTTGGTGATTCGTCGAGATCCAAGCTGCTGTTAATCGAGCAACGATACGCAATTCAATTTTGCATTAAACTAAGAAAACTGATATCTGAGACGGAGGACCTTATTCGGGAATCGGGGGGGGGGGGANCCCGGCCAACAATTTGCTAGTAGCACAAGGTATTACGGGAGGGTCAAAAAAACGTCGACGACAACGATTTTCATCCGGGCATCCGTCGATTTTCAAAACGGTCAAAAGTGTGGAGAAAATGCGAATGGTTTTGAACAGAGATCGACGCCTGAGTGTAATAATAATAGCAGAAGTTAGCAATATTCCGAGTTCGAGTAATTATCGCATTTTGACCGACGAATCAAGCATATGCAAGGTGTGCACAAAGATGGGTCCAGTAGTGCCGGCCGATAAATAGAAGGAAATGCTAATGCATAAATGTCGTGAATTGTTGCAACATCATTGGACCGCAGAAATTCTTTTTGTTTCCGAGGATGAAGAAATGCTTGAAAAGACACCATCATGGGTCGTTAGAGGGGGTAAAAGATTCTTCAACATGCCATGAGGATGTTCCGATGTCTGTGCAGACTAGAGGAACCGGTGGTAGCGATGTGTAGTTGTGAAAGTGCTCGTAAGATTTTTGAGGTTGTAGTATGAAGCAATAAATCTTGTTTGTAATAGTTATTATCGAAACTTTTGGGACGGATTTGTATACGTCCAAGTATTTAAGGTCCATTGTTTACGCACAAGAGAAGTTGAAATTCAAGGCCCCCATCGTATGGATGTGTAAATAGCGGATTTTTACATGGAGTCGGAAATACCGCTTTGGATGCGTAGTTTACAAATGGACTCGTGGACTAAAACACCTCATATATACATCTATTAAAGAAACGTCATTTGTTATTTAGGGTAAAAAATTGCGAACGATTCGCGTTAACCACCTCAAACAACTTCCAGATGTTGATAGTAATTATAGATGAAAAAATGAAAACCTTAAAAGACAATAATTGTTTCAGGTACAATCGGTAAAATGGGAAGTTCTTAGACATTATTTACGCAGTACAAGGAAAAACTTCTCGTATTCTGTAATAGTCACGTAATATGACGAGGAGAATTTGAAGAATGAATGCCCGGAAAGTTTGAAACAACACGCTAGAGAACTCTATCTCAAGACCAAGGAGTTGGATAATAGACTGTAAACCGGAATCCTTAAAAAGTATCATGCAGAGGGAAGTAACCTATCTGCGATTAAGGAGCTATTCAGTATTGGAGGTCTTACAACCTATCTGATGATACCGCTGCCATAAATTTAATCACATATATGCAACTTGTGAGGAGTTACAAGAGACATGTGAACATTGTGAATTGGAGGTTCCCGAATATTCTGGTTGTGTAAAAAAGAATAAAAATGATGCCCCAAAGTGTGCGAATTGCGTAAAAGAGAAACAAGTAATCACCTTACGTTAGATAACTGGCCAGAATATCAGCAAATAGTGGAAATTTTAGGACAAAACACCGAGAGATGTTTAAGTCAAAACACCAATACATCAGATGTAATGCAATCGATATTGCATGCTTACAAGAAATGTATTGTCATAAAGGGAAAATGCGTCGTATTCCTCGCAAATGTAGAGTAATTGGATCAAACTCATGGTCGAGTATCACATACCGGACACCAACACTGAGATATTTGAATGAGACAAATATCAAAGTGACACAATGCAGGTAATAAAGATGAAGACGGAAATAATCAATCTAGTTATCGTAAATATCTATTGTCGATATATTAAACCAATATCAAATGATATAAGAGCTCTGGGAAACATTTTGCAGACGTACAGAGCAGATGATATCACCATAACAATGGATACAAATGCCAGTACAGGTTTATAGAGGAACCCCAAAACGACAAAGTGAGGAATAACGATGGAAAACTTTGAATTACATAGCAACTTGACAATACATAAAACATACGGGCAACTTACGTTCCATGGAAATAATGGAGAATCTTATATCGACCTAACTCTGTCAAATGATCCGAAAAAGTACGTTTTTATCAACTGGAAACTAGTGAAAGGATTGGCTATTGACCAATCCGCCTTAAGATTTAGCATTACTGGATGTAACGATAGGAATAATAAGTGGTATAATGAAAAAATGATCTTCAGGACTTGGTAAAATCATTGAATATCAATACACATAGAAATCTCACATGATAGGATTTCTTGTGTCGATTTTGTGTGACCTGGGACAACGTAGTTAATGTACACCCCGAGTAGGATCGCTCTCGTCGTATCCCTTCTCTCTCTCCTCACCACCACGCCGTGCATCTCCCACCCAAGAAACTAGACTCTCAATCTCCACGCGACAAGCAGTGTTGCCTTCTGCTCACCTGCCCCTCCCCTGTGCATCGGAAAGCGCCGACGAGACATTTCCCCAAACCAAACCCAGCGGAAGTCAATTTGCGCATCGCGACACGATCTGCGCCGTTCAGAAAAAACGAGTTCCAGTGCACGGCGGTTTCATTGTCTCTTATTTAAGCCTCTTTAAATAGTCATTTCATCCTATAAATAACTTAATTACTGATGGAAGATTGTTTAGGACTACATAAAATACTTGATCATTCTCAATCAAATTATAAAGTACTATAAAACAAAAAAATCATTTGTTTGTGAAATGATAAGTATAACAGTGTGAAATTTTCTTATAATTCAAACGAGCATTTGTCGTTTCTCTTTATAGTGAAACAAGCTAATTCTTTTACTTCAGTGTTTGTAAACGCATATCATTTTTTAGTTTCTGAGGGTTGAATTAGAGAAAAAGTAAGATTCGTATCAGTTGGGTTGTACCGAAAAATCATCTTATCAATCTCTCATCACCACCCCAAGAGAAGGAAAATTCTAATAACTATAGTTTCATGTCGCCGATTCCCTCGCAAAAGGTTTATTATGTACATAAATTAAAATATTTATCACATAATCGATTGCGAGTGACAAACTTATGTTTATGAGCAATTGATGTGCCATGAGAAACAAATAAGAACATCAATCTAGGCAAAACTATGAAAATTTGAAGTTCCTCATTTCAATAGTTATTATTTATGTTAAAAAATAGTATTTTTATAATATTTCTCGTTAAAGAGTTCATAAATTTTAAGTCCTGGTCTCATAGCCTAATTAGTCATAGCATTTAAATGGAAAAGACGCACATTAAAGCGAATTCATCACTAATTGACTATTTCGCCGCAGAATATCTTATCTTCTTATTGAATATAAGCATTAAACTCACGATCTTTCACTCATAAATTAAGAGGAACTGCTCATTGTCGAATTAATAGAAGGGTCAATTCAATCTGTCTACTCGATGAGAGAATTTACGTTTCTAATGTGTCGTTCTCGAAAAGAGTGGAAGTTCTCTAAACCTCTTTTATAATTTTCTTTTCCATTTCTGGAAATTTAAGTATTGTTCCAAGATTCTCAACACAACCCAGAACTCCGAACACACGTATCAAAATCCAGCCCCCCTCTCCGCTTTCCCCCTTCGCGACAATTGGGGCTTTCCAGTCACAACCAGAAAAGTTGACTGTAGTCAATCTTGGCTGACTGTAGTCAACTTTGCTCGGAAACGCGAATAGAATGCAAATTGGTGCAGAAGTTGACTTCTGGGGTCGCGCATGCGCGTTGGGTTACTGAAATACTATTTGTGAGGTAAACGGTCTCAAAATGCTTAATAAACAATGAATTACTTGGCGATTCATCTAATTCGAATATTCTGACCGGACTTAACTCTCATCTTCAGCCCTGAGCGGTTCTTCTGAGGCTTTGTGATACTATCGATTATTCCGACTGCGCTCAACTCTCCTCCTCAGCGAAGTCTAGTGAAGTTGACTACTGTAATGTATACGATGTCCGATAACATATCGTATAGTATACTAGAGCATGGGATTTCTGAGAATACTGCCTGAATGGGAATATGAAAAATAGTTTTTCTATCTTTGGCGAATATAGAATTTAAATAATTGTATTATTGCGTACATAATGAAGTTTCTGTATGAAAAAGGAAATTCTTTAATAGTTTTACACAAAGTGAAGTGCAGTCATCTGCAATCTCTTCATATCTTGTTATAGAGAGACGTTTTAGTTTGTTTGTTTTAATAACATAATTTCACTTTTCTTCCCATTACCTTACAATGTCGAAATTTTATTATTCAATAAGTTAAAAGACGTTCAGAATTCCTTAATCGAATGGAAAACAGTTTGTTTATGTTTTCATGTACGCAAGAATGGTATGCATTTGAGAGAACGTTATTGTGCGTTAGAGAATACGTATATTCTTCATACAAATACATCAACCACCAGGGGTGGATACAGACTAATATTTCAGAGGGAGTCATAACAAAATATTGTCTTGGGCTCAGTACATACCAAAAAACATCCCAACTTCAGAAGAAGAAAATTGAAAATTCTAAAACAAATTGTAAGTTCAGGTTAATTAATTATTAATTAATATGCGGTTCGGTACAGTAACGTTCTACTTTCGATATTATTTGAACATTTAAGAGCAACAGGGGAAAGTGATAGATGCAAAACTTTAATTGTGATTAAAGATGCAAAATTTTTATTCAACATTTTAAGGTACAGAAACATATAATTTTTGAAAAACAAGAATTACAGGTGAAAGATGGCGCTGAAACTGCGTTAAAAAAAGAACACTGCTGATAACAAAAAAAGGTCCATTTATTTTTCTAAGTCCCACGCTCTGACCAGTTTTGGATTTGTTAAGTTTGCAACACCTCTCTCCTCCTTCTTCCCCTTCGAGTGGGGAAGTTTCGCTCGACCATTCGTAGGCCTATTTAAAACGGCTCCCATATTTAAAAGACATCGTACGTAACGAGATAAAATGTTTACTTACACCGCTATTAAAGAAATATTTTGTATTTTTTTATTATACACATTTTGGACTTCTATAACAAAAATATTCTGTATATTCTTGACTTCAATAAACTTTACCATTCTCTATATTTAAACGACATCTCGAGATTCGTTGTCTCGCAAGGTCTTCATCGGCAATGTAAAAGATATTTGAGTTTCTGTAAAAAACGTTTGCGTAATACTGTGATAAAATATAGTTTTTAAGACAATTTGAATATAATTGCAAGATATCGTATGGAATTGGTATAATTCGAATCATAAATTACTTATAAATATTCCTATAATTTCTTATATTTATACAGTGAAGTAAAGAAATCAAATCTCATTGCCTACAAGTGATGTGTATTGTCGAAAGTAATTTCACATAATTTGCGATTCTCTTAAGTTTTTCATATATGTGAAAAGGAATTAAATAAATATAGAAAACGTTTGTCTCAAATATGAACTAATAACACAAAAGTTTAATTCTCGAGTTATAAATAATATAAAACTACTTAAGGAACAAATAAATTACATCTTCTAGTAACATATTTATCCACGATATAACAATTTGGTAGTAATCGTGCAACCTAAAAAAATAATCAAATATCAATAATATGAAAACCTCATTTCAGATATGAATAAATAAAAAAAGACAAATCCCTTTTATTTATTCCAATCAAATTGAAATGTATTAACTCATATTAATACCATAGGTTCTTTTCTTTTTTCATTCCTACTTCTTCCACTCTGTCATTCGTTCCTTCTTTCCTTTTCTTCTCTTTTCGCTTCTTTCTTTTTCTTTTTTTCTCTCTCTTTCTTTTTTCCTTCTTTTCTTGTTTCTTTCCGCGTTTTGCCTTTCTTTCTTTCTCTCTTTCCTACTCTGTTTCTTTCTCTCCTTCTTTCTCTCTCTCTTCT
Source organism: Laupala kohalensis (assembly GCA_002313205.1). Lineage (NCBI taxonomy): Eukaryota > Metazoa > Arthropoda > Insecta > Orthoptera > Trigonidiidae > Laupala > Laupala kohalensis. Next base: position 422,402 of record NNCF01130667.1, read on the forward strand.
CTTTCTTTCTTTTACTCTTTCTTTCGTTCTTTAACTCTTTTTTCTTTTTTTGTTTCTTTTTCCCTCCATTCACGTTTTTCTTTTTCCTTTCTTTCTTTTTTTTCTTGTTTCTTTCCGCGTTGTGTCTTTCCCGTTTATCTTTATTTAAAGCAAATGTTTCCAATATCTTATCTTATTTGATCAGACAAGCATTCCGTGTGAGACAGGTTCCCCGTCCACAGGTTAACACGAAGTCTAAAACTATCCAAGTGTAATAAAGACGTGTAGTTTTTCAACCTCTGTATTTCTATTCTTAGCAAGTCATACAAATACGAATACTATTTCAATGCTACGAATACTGTTAGTTTAATTGAATAAGTGCATATAACTTTTTTCTTTATTAAATTTTGTGCTCCAAATGTATAATATGATATATCTAGAAGCTATATGAATGTATTTTTAATGAAAATATTGTTTGGATATAAATTAGACAACTTAAGGCATATCCATTTCCTATTCAATATTTTTATTACATTCAAGTATACATTTACATAGTTCCAACTTCGGTAATGTTGGTGAGCATAGTAAACAACGCTATGGTGTATTAACATATCACACTTACGTTTCAGTCAGAATTAGAATCCCTCGAATTGCTTTTTGTATTATTGTTTTCTTTAAATATTTGTAGAATTGATTGCTTTTTAATTCAATACTAAATAATTTCTGCATGGGTTAATTGAAATTACAAAAACTTTAAAATATTCTTTCTGAAATATATTATTGAATATTATCATTCACAAATCAACAAACTAAAAATAACTTAAGAGATCAAATATAAAAATTATTTAAAAGAAACGTTGAACTAATGAACTAAGGAATAATTAGACGTCGTATACTCTGAAACGTCTCAACGTAATGCAGATTGAACTTCGAAAATGTTCCAACTTTATCTCGTTTAGTTGCAAGCCACATTGCCAGATTGGTCGTAATGCGACGTTGCCGAATTGACAATTGCGCAGCGTGTGTTTTAAGATTTTCCTAAGCAATGTGAGAGAGCATGAATTAAGGTTCCATTCATTACAGCTCCCAAACAGATATTACGAGATGAATTGTGGTATAAATCATTTTCAAAAATCAGTTCACAAATGTCATCGGAATTCGAACACACTTTGTGGTGACAGAACAATCATAGCAGCGCTTTACTGTTCTCAGCCAATTACACTTTTGCTGGAGGAGGTAAATGTCTGTTGAAAAATTCGAACAAATAAATAGCCTCTCAAGTTTGCGTGTTTTAGTCGGTTGGACAATGAATGACTTAATTTTTTTGGAATTGCCTCTTGCAACACCGCGGGGTTTAGGATTTAGTATTCGTCGCGATTAATTATTACTGTTAGTTTAATAATTTAAACTAACAGTATTCGTATTTGTATGTCATGCTACGTTTTGAGGTACGGAAGATGAAATCTTCATGTCTTTGTTAAAATACGACAGTTTTTGACACGATTGAATCAACAAGATAATTAATAATTATTATTTGGTGATAATAATAATAACCTTTAAGAGATATGCCAAATATATTTTTATTTCAAAGTATTATTGTGTGTAAAAAATTATATAATTATTCCGAGAGAATAAGGAAAATAGAATAATAATTTTCTATTCGGGCACAGTGGTTAAGTAACTGCCCACTAGGAAGAGAGTATGTAGAGATCTTGCTGAGTTCTAATCCACTTAGCTTTGCATATATTTTTTTTTCGTTTCAAACTGTTATCTATAAGACTAAACATCTTATACACAAAATATTTAACGCTGATCAAGGGATTTCTTGGTTTTTATTTTGTGAGCCCTTAAAAGGGCTGTATTAGTCACTCAATATCGAGACCAATACCCTTCACATGGCAGTAGAATAGTTCGCAAGGATTACTACTCTCGGTCCGTGTGAACAGGTTCCCCCTCCACAGAGAAACACGTGGTTATCTGATCAGATAAGATAAGATATTGGAAACATTTCTATTTACAGACGCAGTTAAAAGAATTTATTTCAACAAGGTATACTAAATAATGATATTAGGCAGAATTATTAAAATAATTCTGAGGATGACGTAATTTAATTTCAAAGTATAATTTCACTTTGTTATTACAAAAAGTTATAACGTTCTGGTATCAAATAAAATAATTTTAATTGTATTTACACTCTCAACTCAATTAATTATATTATTTATAAATCTATTAAATATTAAACCCCACGGTGTGGCAACAGGCAATTCAAGAAAAAAAGAATGTCATTCATTGTCAAACCGACTAAAACACGCAGACTTGAGTGACTATTTTTTTTTTGAATTTTTCAACAGACATTTTACCTCCTCCAGCAAAAGTGTAATTGGCTGAGAACAGTAAAGCACTGCTATGATTGTTCTGTCATCACAAAGTGTGTTCGTATCCCGGTGACACTTGTGAACTGATTTTTGAAAATGATTTATACCACAATTCAGTTCGAAATACCAGTTTGGGAGCTGTAATGAACGAAACCTTATTTCGTGCACTCACATTGCTTGGAAAAATCGCAAACAAACACTGTAAAATTGTCAATTCGGCAACGTCGCATTACGACACACATGGCA
>NNCF01130670.1:4936-38861 GCA_002313205.1 Laupala kohalensis
ACGTTTCTACAACAGCCCAGGTTTCACTTTGTAGCTCAAGCTGTTAATGGAAGATGACCTGCGAAATTGCATAACAAAGAAATAATTAGATTTTTAATGGAAATATAATAAAACAACAAATTTGAACCCACTTAATTACAATTCCCCTTCAAGATATGTTACACAATATATAATTTTTAGTGATGTCTGGAAAATTCTTTATCAAGATCTCACAAAACGGGAACGCCTAAGTTGGCCCACAGTCAACTCAGCTAAGAAATTAAAGTATGGATTGAGTCCCAAGCGGCACGAGTTGAGTCGTGTTTAAATGCATCCCCACAATCTGGTTGTCATAAAATTATTTAACTTGTATTATATGGTCAAGGCCACGCACAAACTCACATATGAAACGATAGCATAACAAAGGGACTAAACCAAATATGAGGGAGAAATATTCTTACCTTACGTGTACAGGTATTCGGAAACTGAAGAAAATAAAATTCATCATGTCACTATTATACAACACATAATCATATCAAGAGTCTCAAGCTGATAATGGACTACAACAGGAAGAGGAACAGAGATATGGTGACAACATTTATAGACTTTAAAAAAGTCTATTACTGAATCAACAGGGAGTCTCTGCTAAACATTTTATGACACCTTGGACTGCACCCCAAATTAATAAACATGATAAAACTGACCCACACAAACACCAAATCAAAAGTGAAGTTCAGGGGTGAATTGTCAGAACCATTTGATATCAAAACAGGACTATGCCAGGGTGATGGACTCTCACCACTACTGTTCAACTGTGCTCTGGAAATAGTAACGAGGGAATGGTTTAAAATAGGCAGAGAAATAAAAACAAATTGCCTTGGTTTTGCCGATGATTTGGCATTACTAGCAAATGACATAGATGAAGCAAAAACACACATATCAGAACTTCAAAACATTGCAAATAAAATTGGCCTCAAAATATCATTTGAAAAAACAAAAATTATTCCCCCAAAACCAACATCATTAAAAGAAATAAACATAGATGGTAATAGAGTCAAAATTGTAACGCTATTCAAATACCTCAGAGACATAATAACAAATAACCTAAATGAAAAACCCTCAGTCCAAATAAGAACAAACTAGCTACAGCACAAAAATTAATGTGGGACATCTACAGAAAAAAATGCCTATCCTAAATGCAAAAATTAAACATTACAATACAGTTATAAAACAGGAAGCCACTTATGCAGCAGAAACACTCTTCCACCTGAACAGACAATCAAATACTGATAAATTACAGAAGATCAAAAGAAGAATTGGAAGAAACTGCATCAACAAAAAATATCAGAAAGACAGACAGTGGTGGATATTGCCCAACAAAGTCATGTACAAAGAATTGGAACCCATTACTGATACCATGCATAAGAGGAGACTGGGATTCTTTGGACACATAATGAGAATGCAGGATTCAAGACTTCTGAAACAACTGGTACAGTATAATTTCAAGTCAAAAAATATCACAACAGGATGCAGGTGGATTAGAGAAGTCGGAGAGGATGTGAAGGAAATTGACCTTACACCAGAAGACACCATAGATAATAATAAATTAAAAAATAAAATCAAGAATATCCGCTTCACACACACAAGAAACAAAGTCACAACCGAATATTTTCAACACAAGAAAGAGCTTGAAGATCAGAGCATATGAAATTTGGGAAAGATCAGAGCAAAGTATTGGGAGGACCGCAAGGCCCAAACAGAGCCTTCAAAGAAGACTAGATAATGGACTGACTAAAGTGATCCTATATGGTCAAAAAAGAGGAGGAAAAGGAAAGGGAAGGAGAAAAGTAAGGTGAAGAAGAAGAAGAAGAAGAAGAAGAGCAAAAAATATGTAAATAAAGATACCAATAGATTATGCCACAAATAAGAGGGAGAAAAAACTAAATCCTTTTTCTACATGGGGCTTTAAAATAACATAAAAACAGATTAAACTTGCAATAATATTTGTATAATTACAAAAATACATCATAATTACACATTGTTCAAAATACATCCTGTAAAGTTTTAGTGCTAATAATATTTGTCATAAATGAAACAAAATGTCTGATACAATCTTCAGAAATTAACTTAAGTAGTTCATTGCAATATAACTTCTGAAAATTTTATAAAAATATTCAAATTCTTATATAGCACATTACATACAAAATGAATCATCAATCACATCCTCCTTGGTTTACTAACTACAATGAATATGTTGATAACTTGACAACTTCAATACAATTACACAATTAAACAAAAACTTGTCATAGATTTACTGTTGGTTAATGGTATTTTCTCCTGGATAACAGGTACTTAAGACCAGTGGCAAAGAAAATACACAGGAACATAACTTACCATAGATATATACATGGAATGAACGATACATTTTTTGAACAGAGAATATATGAGAAAGTTTTCTTTAGACTGTACAGGAGCACATACAACTTTCTGTCAAAAGTTCGTAATTATATATGCAAGAATTATTTTGAACAATATACACAATCACACAATTGTCATAGCACATCTAATCCTATTTCATAAACATTCATTAATCACATGTGCTTCTTTTTAAATGTCATTCAGACAATGTACAAATATTTGTATTATCTATTTTTTATTGTAGCACAACTTGTGCTACAGCTAATAGAAATAGATATATCACAGGTGAATGCCACAATGCATTTGTCTTATACTCTTAGGTAACAATATAAAGTTTAGAGAGTTAAGTTACAGGTCAGGACTATTACACATTGTCAACTTTGGGCAACAGGTCATCCTTGTCCATAGGCGGAGGAGCGTCAGGGAGTTTAGTTGTGATGCCTTGAGTCAAATAGCCAGCCGTAGATGGAGGAGCACCTACAAGAGACAAAGAAAATCAGAATTAAAACTGTATTTTAAAGTACTTCTTTACAGTGAACTATTGATAACATGAAAAATTAATCAACTGAAAGTTTGACATACGTAAACTTCAACTGAAATTACTTTCTAGAGTTGAACTGAGATGGATGGTCAAAATTAATTCATACTATTCTTTGTTCAAATTTAAAAAAAAACAAACTAACATTTACATTTTGCTACACAAATTGGTTAACAGACATTTAGTCACGTATATTTGGTTGATTTTTAATAATTTTGTTTCTTTGGAAATCAGGTAGGAGAATCAGTGCTCTAGGTGTAGCATATGACATACTAACTCAGATCAAAAAGTATCTACATTAATTTCAAATACTTGGTTGATAGTAAACAGAAATTGAATATATCATTTCCTAGAGGTCTCATCAGGACATGCAATCATTTTAATCTATTAGGAAATACATCTACTGTTTAAGGTCAATAACAGGATACAAGACTCACTTTCGGTCCTGCATTGGTTCATGAAAGTCATGAACTAAATGCTTTATCAACCACTACACATGATAAAGTAAATATAACACAAAATCTGTAACTTTACCTGTTAGACAGCCACCTACTGCTGTGTTGGTAATAAACAAATCATGTCGTTGATCTCTGTACTCAGTCCATACAGATGACTTCTCTAAAATAGCAAATACTCTGGTACCATGTGTCTGGCTTCGAGACATAGATTTCAGCGCTTTCACTATTTGCGCTTTCGTCATCGCAGGGTTTTCAAGAGATTCTAACTGACCATCCAATAATCCTAGGAGATATGGCACCATTTCTGCATCCAAAGCCTGATACACGCCATATAGATAAATGTTATTAGAAACAGAAGTGAAAAATATTTAACTATATTTAATTACAAACAAAATATAACAGCCTAACAATTACTTGATAAAAAGGAATTTTTACAAAGTTCAATATTGATTTGATGGTCAATCAGACCAAAGAGAAAAAGAAAAGAAATTCACATTTAATGTTGAAACTTAAATATAATGAACATTGAACATTAATGAATTTATTTTAAGTATTTTTTATATTAATTAATTTCTCAAATATTTAAGGAAAATTTAACAATTTACATAATATTTCCAAGGAATTCCACCCAGTGAAGTCTTGATTACTAAGTAAATTTTAAAATGTTTGAAACATTCAAACAGTAGTTAACTAGAGTACTTCAAATGAATATACCTTCAACCGCACAATAGTTCACCAAAAAATTACATACTTTTTCTAGGGTTTTAAATATCATGGAGAAAGAAAAACATAAAAAAACAACTTTTCTAATGATAAAAATAACAAATTTTGTATTTGGGTTCATATAATTATTTATAAACCAAAATATAAGCAAGTCCAAGACATTTTGCAATACATTTCTTAATTCCTGAACAGATTTTATGCCATAAATGTTACAGTATTATCATACATAAGAATACATTAATAAAATTCATACTTTGGTCTTTTTTCCCCATCATTTACCTATTTTTTGAAGAAATGAAATATAACTAGTGATCCAAACATGCTAAGATTTCAGTCACAGTAACATGAGAGAACCAGACATTTGGTTCACTGTATCATTAAATGACATGTACAACAGTCATCCAGTACTTCATTTATAAGGCAAATGAACATTATAAACTAAATAATAAAAATAATTTTCTACTTTTCACTCAAAAACAATGACAATTTTAATTCGGTGGACATGAAAGTTTATCAAGCTGAGATTAGCATCTCCGTGAGGGAGTTGCTAACTATACTCAAAGTCATGTAATTTTACTCAGAAAAAATGTAACCAAAGAAAAAAAATGAACAGGAAAGCACTGTGTTTATTAGTTGATTATAAAGTAATTGTAGAAACAATATATTATTGCAATAATTTGTCGGCCACACACTCCACTTACTTTTTTAACCATAAAGTAGCTTTGGAAGCTGCTGCTTCCATCCTCAGCATATGCTGAATATTGACCTCACTGTGAATTCCTGAAGTAATTCACGTCGTAGTAGAAGTACATTAGTTTATTGTCCTCAACACGGTCATAGGCAGTTTGTAACTGATCTCTTGACACTAAATTATAATTTTTTGTATTTATTTATTGCATCTAACTGGCTACATGTTGGTACAGGATTTGTACACAGTAGCCAAAACTTTTACTTCGACATCGTCCGTAAAAGTAATGTTTAGAGGACCTCGCATTATTTTATTTATTTATTCATTTTATGTCTTTCGGCTATGAGGTTCAGGCCATGATGCCCGCTCTTCCCCCTAACCGTTGGATTTGGGAAGGAGAGATGTTGGGTTGCCAGGGAACTTATGGTACCGAACCGACATTTGTCCGGAGTAGGTGAGGGAAACCCCAGCTGAAACCTCACCTAGTTCGGCCGAGCAAGGTTTGAACCCACACTCTACCACTCAGCGGGATTGAGGAAGCAAAGACGCTACCACCAGACCACTGTGTCTCATTATGTTGGTAGTACTTTCAAATTTCTTTTAAGTCAAATCTATTGGCAACATCGGTCATCAATTCAATTTATCAGCACTTGCTCTAGTGGCGCTATTATGTTCTTTTCGCGTTGAGCATGTGGAACGAATATTACCTAATGTCTTAGTTTCTTGTGTTATCAATTTTTTTTTTTTTTTTTTACAGAAAATAGCTGCTTTTGTGCCTACTATTAATATTTATTCAGATATTACTTAAATTCATAGAAGTTTATTTTTGGTAAAGTTACATGACTTTGAGAATACATTCTTTATAAAATTCTCAATTTGTATAAGGAAATTCAGGAATTCTCATGATTTGAATTCAATTCACTTCTTTTTAATTCAATTCTTTCTTCTTTTTTTCTAGAAGAAATTGTTCATAATTAAAATGAAAGATTATGATCCTTCCAAAGTTCAGAAAGTAATCTTTGCAATGAAACCACATTTTTGGTAATTCATTTAGTATCAAAAGGGATCTTAACAAACAGATACCTTTCAGAAATATGATACAGCAATGATTTTCTCCTCATGACAGAGTTATTGTCAAGGTGAGTTAGAAAATGCCAAACACCAAGTCTGAAGGACTTACCTGTCTCACCAAGTGATCCTGATTTGCAGAGAAAAGTCGGTTGAGGGTTTCACATGCTACACCCACCACATCGGCTCGAAGCTGCATGGCACGTTTTAACGGACCCATACAGTCTGTGGCAGCCAGAGCTTGGATGCAAGGCTGCCAACATATACACAGTGTTTGTGACAGTTTCCATCTACTCACAGTTCTAAACAACAATAACAAAATGTAACATGAAGTTCTTTGCATTAAACAATACCAAATCAACTTGTTTCAAAACTAACTTTTATTTTCCAGTCCTTGGCCAATTTTTTTACCTTTAAGATATTTTGATCATAAACAGCTTCTTCCTATTGAGAAAATAGGAATCAAATCAAGCCAAGCTTCACTTGAAACTCACTTAAAAAACCACCACAAGCATGGAAATATGGTGTCTATTTTTTTCTTACTTTAAATTGTGTTTCTATTATAGGTGATACTTCCTTTTGAGAATAAAAAAATTCATTTTAATACCACTTTGTTAATATAATAAAATAAATATTTTTCTTTTTACTTTTGTATAGTACTTGAAAAACCAAATACATTAAGGTAGGATGGATGTTTCGGGTAAGATGAACCGTGATGAAGTGGAGGAACAGGCAGAAGGAGACGTTGTGAAAATGGTTAATCGTGGTGCGGAGCCAGGAGACGTAGATGACCACAGATGAGCAAGTAACCACAATTTCATGCTCAAACAGTTTAAATTCCCCCCCCCCCCNCCTAAAAAAAAAAGAAAATGCAGAACACTACAATTTACAATACCTACTTAAGAAAGCTGAACTTAGTTAGATAAAGGTGAACTTAAATTGAACTGACACACATATTAATATGTTAATTTAGGTGAGACAGTTCAACAACGGCTAGTTAGGACTAGAACTCCGACGTATCTGGCAATTTTGCTACCCAACCCGGATGGCTGCTACAGTAGCCCACACAGGCGAGAGTCTACTGTATTATCTGTCAATTCATTTAATAAAATTTGGACCTTCCAGTGTTAATATTTGAATAAAATTACCTTGAAGCAGTATGGACTCCTAAGAAAACAACCTCTGAGGAGACAGTTTTTAACAAATTTCCATGTAGATTCTAATGGAATTGATGTACTTAACTATCACTTAACAGAATATAGCAGGACAAAAATGTTCTAGATTAACAGAGCAAATGAAAAAGATATACAAAGTTACACACTGCACTTTTTGTCACACGACTTGTTCAGAGTCTCTACTTCCATATTAATCTTTTGCTGACCCATCTCCTGACAATCCCCTGGGGGAAGCAGATGGACAAATTTTGGAATAAAAATACTTTCTTATGGCACTCAAAATTTAGAAGTCTATCCTTTTGTAAGCAGGTAAAGAATGTCTCCCAATTCAAAAGTTCAAAATGTTGGGCAATGTTTTACATGAAAACCTCCTCCTCGTCAAATTCAAACTTTTCACCCCTAAAGTGAGATCTTACGTTGAGTTGAATTTACGCTGAGGGGTCAAAGAAACATTGGCAGTATTATCTAATATCAGCTTAAAATGTCCTGAAACATCTGAGAAAAAAGTAAAGAGTGTGTCCTACAGAATAGTAAAAATATTTTATGTAATTTACTGAAGTACTTTTACATCATAGTCATCAATACGTTTTTCAGCAGGCAATCTCTGTTTTTGTTATTGCCAAAAAATGTTTTACTTCAACCAACTTTTCTATTTTCTTCATTATGTTCCATAACTTATTTATTGCTCTCATAACATTGAATATTTTAAATCTCAGATTTAAGCTTAAAAATTCTGAATCTTTGTAATCCGTATGTATACATTTGGGTTTATCAACTCAGTATATCCTAACACAGTTTACCTCACTGGTGGCCAGCTGGTGTAGCACGCGAACTGCAGCTGCTGGTACGGCAGGCTGTGGCTGCGCCATCTGACGACACAGTCGTGGAATGTGGCCCAGGGCTGGTACTGCATCAGCCAAAGCAGGCTGTGCCTGGAGGAGTCTCACCAATGCACCAGCTGACAGCTCCAACTGTGCTGCCTACAATAACATACATTTCATTAGAAAAGTTTACAAACCCATTCATTACAGCAGCCATTTTCCTCATTACAACTATCCGACTATCAGTGTTCTGGCAAATCCTCTCTGGAGGCGGTAACTGGGTTTTGCATTCCAAAGTTCGATTACATCAACAATGACTAGGAAAGAACTGAAAAATATTATTGACATTAATTAATTATTGTTAATTATTTTAACACAAAATAATAAACTTCCTTTCCAAAAATAAATATGATAATATAAATTCAAATTAATGTGGCATAAATACACCTATATAAATGAAAATACCTTTTATTCAAATCATAATTTGCCATGGGTTTTTTAATATATATTTATATTCAAAATCACTAAAACAGTTGTACAAACTTAATAAAATTTATAATATTAAAATAGAATACAATATACATAATAATATTAGTATATTTTATGAAGAAATACAAGTAAGAAGATGAAAATACCCAAAACTCAAACGAGTGTAGAATGCAAATGAATACATTTCAATAGAAACAGTAAAATGCATTGTTAATACTACAAACTCAAAAGAACAACTGAGGAGTACACCCGAAACTGTTGAGAAACAGCATCCTGAAAATACCCCTTAACAACACCGAGGTCCTTGTCGCGGGAAATTGCGTCATCAATGAGAGCGGAGGATCTAGCATTGAGGAATTTCCCATCATGCATGGAGGTGGAAGAGCCATGACAGGATATCCATCATGTGTAATGAATAGGTTAAAAAAAGTATTTAGAAAGTATTACCTTCCTTATGCATAATTTCCCTCAATTACATATGATAGAAAGGGTTCTAATGACATATGATAGATGTCTCAATTGGTTTGTAAAATATAGTGATAATTGCAAAAATTCAAAAAGTCATATTCTTCCCAAAATTCAAGCTTAAACATTTATAGTTAAAGTCACAATTATTGTCCTTAATTTTATTCTGCCTGTGTTGATAAAGGTGTCAATTAGTCAGAACAACACACCAAATATTTTACACCTCTTTTCACTCACTTAAATAAAAATACATAAAATTATAATCAAAGAAGCAGTTACAAAATGAGCAAGCAGTTACAAAAGTATGATGATGTGGGTGACAATAAAATAATTTATTTATGACTGAACGGGTTTAGAGAAGTAATAGGAGAAAAATAAATTTTCAAATTTCATGAACACATAGGTCAAAATACAATTTTTCTTCTTTCTATTTTCTAAACTTTTTCTATTTTTCTTCATTTCCAGGATCTTGGGCACGACAAGACACAAATGCCACTAGGTTCAAGGAATTTTTGATTAAATTTTTTCTGTCACCTGCCACCTACCTTAATCCACGTAATCTAGCAAAAGATTATACACTGAGCAAAATTAGGAGAATGGTTAAATTTTTATAATCTCCATATGAACTATCTTATCTGTAAGTTTATTGAACCTCAAGACTTCAATACATTCCAACACAAACTGATTGTGCAGGTGAAGAATTGCAGAAATATTTTGCTAATGGGTCATTCCATGTCAAATCAACACAAAAAAAGAGTATTTTTATCCTCAATATCTCGGATTTTCTTGAAATTTGGCAACGGTGTACTATTGGTATAGACTTGGAAAAATATGAAATTTTACTGGTCAATTGTCAATTGTCATGTATGTCAATTGGTTTTTGAATTGCTGTAGAAGCTTTCCTAATTGAGCTACAGCATTTTACAGCATTTTTAATGCCCTTTCTTATGATACGCAACACTATATATGTTAAGATAGGAGAAAAAAATTTAAAACTTAATTTAAAATGTAAATTTAAATTTTTTCAAAAAGTACATATTTAAATTTTTTAAAATTAATTCCATGAATAGCTAGTAGAGTTATAAATCACAGGGCAAAATTTAAATTTGGGATGATAATGGCTTCATTGTTTAAAAAAATTGAAGAATAAAGCTCCCTTTCATGAAAAAATAATTTTAATAACATTAAAATAATAAATTAATTAATAATAATTTTAAATCATAATTAATAATTATTATGATTTATATTATTGATATTGTAATTATTTTAATTAATAATTATAATGATTACAAAAATTATTTATATTAATTTATAATAAATATATTATTTTAATGAAATAATGCAATATAGTAAAATAATAATACAAAAATAATTCAATTCAATACTTCTGTTCAAGAACAGTCTTCTATGTCAGATATCAGCCTGTTTAAGTTGGTTGTAACAAGTTTATCAGCCTGTTTAAGTTGGTTGTAACAAGTTCAAATCTGTTTTGAACTTGTTACAACATGTAGACACCTTGCTCACTTCACTGATACTTGTTGCAGACTGTCATACAGTGTGTATACCCCCTTCCTTAGTGGATGTATTTTGAGTTGGTTGTATGTATTTAAAGATTATTCATGGTTTAGCTCTAATGTGATGATGTTATTATTTTATATATTCATGTTTAGTGTTACTGGTTAACATTTAACAAGTATTTGATAGTTTAAGTGTGTTTTTCTTTTGCTCAATTTGGAAAGTGATATATCAAGAATTCAGTGTTATAATCCATTAAAGAAAACAAATCACTTTGTTAGAGACAGGAAAAAGCTCAGAAATGTCACAGTATGGATGCCTGAATTGTATCCACAAGTAATCAGTGGCTCAAAAATTTGTGATAAATGTAGAAAGGAAATTACTATGTTAAAAAATGCACAATCCCTAATATACAAAAATGTTGAAGATGATCATTCTTACTCGGAAGCATTCTTGGACAGTGACACAGACCTTACAACAAACTCAGAGGTTGTCCAGTCACTTAATATATCTCTTGAACAGTTGGGTGAGTCTCCCATTGTAAAGAAAAAAATGAAATTCAAGTATAGTGCATCGAAAGTAAGAAAAATTTCCTCTACTATGAAACGTAAACTTTTTCCTACTGCTGCTGAAAGTTCATCATCAGAAAGTAATATGGAGAAATCAGAAGTTGTCAACAATTTGAAAATTTAATTTTCCAGTTGTACGAGTAGGACGAAAAAGCTAATGCTTCTAACATGTTTACCTGAAAATTGGAGCATTAGAAAGATAATGAGTGAATTTGATGCACCAAACTACATGGTCAGGCAATCAAAAAAATTCTTAGAGAAAAGGGCATTTTGGAAAGTCCAAATTTAAAACCAGGGAAAAGCTTGCCAGTAGAGACAGTAGAATTTGTATGTTCATTTTATGAACATGATGAAGTTAGTAGAGCAATGCCGGGTATCAAAGATTGTGTGACAGTTGCTGAAGCAGACGGAAGTAAATAGAAGATTTCGAAAAGACTCATATTGTGTAACCTTACGGAAGCACACAAACATTTTAAGGACAAGTTTCCCAGCATAAAAATTTGTTTCTCTAAATTTGCTGAATTGAGACCTAAACATTGTATATTAGCTGGACAAAGTGGCACACACTCTGTTTGTGTGTGCACAACTCACCAAAACGTGAAACTAATGATAGAAAATTCTAAATTGAACACTGTAACAAATGGTAAATTGCAAAATTACAAAGTGCCTTGCAAAAATGCTTTGTAACCCATCGTCTGTTGATTGCAACATGGGGAAATGTACTTACTGTCCAGGTGGAAATGAAATACGTGAAATTTTGGAAGAATCCTTCGCTGAAAGTTCAGTTGAAAAAGTACAATTCCACCAGTGGATTTCAGTTGATTGCTGTAATCTACAGATTTTAGAGAAAGATTCAGATGAATTTATTGATTTATTCTGCAGCAAGTTTTCATCTTTGGTTCAGCATGACTTCATAGTCAAGCAGCAGAGATTTTTTCTAAACTATACAAAGGAAAATCTGAAAGGATCAGAATTTATTGTCACCTGCGATTTTTCTGAAAATTACATCATAGTGCTACAAGATGAAGCATAGAGCTACCACTGGTCAAGCCAACAGGTCACAATCCATCCCTTTGTTATATATTACAATGAGAAAAGCAAAATTGAACAAGATAGTTACACAATAGTTTCTGATTCCCTAGAGAACAACACAGTTGCTGTGTATACTTTTCAAAAAAAAACTCATACCCTTTCTGACAGACAAATTTCAAAAACTTCCTAAAAAGATTTTCTATTTTTCAGACGGGTTTGCTGCCCAATACAAAAACAACAAAAAATTCTTAAACCTCTGCTTTCATGAGGAAGATTTTAAAGTGAAAGGAGAGTGGCCCTTTTTTGTCACAGCTCATGGCAAAGGGTCTTGCGATGGAGTAGGAGGATCGGTAAAGAGACTGGCAGCTCGTGCCAGTTTGCAAAGACCCTATGAAAATCAAATCCAAACCACACTACAACTTTTTGAGTGGGTAGTAGAAAACATTACCAACATAGACTTTCCATATTCAAGCCAAGAAGACTATGTTGAATCAGAGTGTTTTTTAAAAAATCGGTTTGATCAAGCGTTGGCTGTCAAAGGAACACACCAATACTATGCTTTCATTCCTAAATCTGCTTCCAAAATATTTGTTAAAAACTTTTCTATGGATTCAGAAGCTTGTGAAAGAAAGTATCAAAATCTCCTAATAAACTTAAATTAGCAGATATATCAGGCTACATTACTGTAGTCTATGAAGCAAACTGGTGGCTTGGGTATGTTTTAGGGAAAAATGAAGAACTTGATGAAGTAAAAGTAACTTTTCTTCATCCAGTTGGACCCTCTAAATCATTCTCATATCCAAGAAGTGCTGATATTCCGTGGGTCTCAGTAGTGGATCTTCTGAAGAAAGTGGATCCTGGGACTCCTTCTGGAAGAACTTATGTTCTACTTGAAAGAGATGTATGCCACACAAATGAAGCCTTTCAAACGTAAAATAATAAACAGATCCAATTACTTAATAGTAAGTTTTACTTTGGACTTACTATAAAATTTTTATTCATGTCAGTGTTTATGTTTATTTTCATGAAAATGTCAATATTAGCATTGTTGAATTAATTAAAATGAATACAGAGTTGAATTAATGGGAATAGAGCTTTATCTTCAATTTTTTTAACAATGAAGCCATTATAATCCCAAATTTAAATTTTGGCCTGTGATTTATAGCACTACTAGCTATTCATGGAATTAATTTTTAAAATTTTAAATATGTACTTTTTGAAAAAATTTAAATTTTAAATTTTTTTCTCCTATCTTAACCTATATAGTGTTGCATATCATAAGAAAGGGCATTAAAAATGCTGTAAAATGCTGTAGCTCAATTAGGAAAGCTTCTACAGCAATTCAAAAAATTGGTGTTGCCAGTTTTTGGGCCCATTCATGACAACTTTACAGCCTTGTAATTCAAAAACCAATTGACATACATGGCAATTGACAATTGACCAGTAAAATTTCATATTTTTCCAAGTCTATACCAATAGTACACCTGTGCCAAATTTCAAGAAAATCCAAGATGGTGAGGTTCAGACCCTGTGTCGATTTGATGTGGAATGACCCTAATGGATAATGATTAGTGGAATTTGAGAGTATTAAAGTATTAATTAACACACACAAAAACTTCAACATTATTTGACTTTATGACAAGTCTTCAGCTAAGTGAATCCAAAATGGCTGAAGATTTGGAAAATATCCTTTGAAATACGTCTCAATAATAAGGCAGATTTTAATTTTAGTTTTTTATGTTTTTTAATTTAAGTAACAACTGGAGATACAAAAGTTAAGAATTTGTGTAGAAAAAAAGGGCTTACATCTGGTTTCTCTTTGGTCATTAACATGAGGCAAGTATCCATCAGTTCAGCCAAAAACTCCTTGGGTTTCCTCAGTACCCAGCCAGGGTTATCCACAAACAATCTTAAATAAACACCTCCCACCACCAATTCACCAGGTGGAGCGTAAGAGTTAATGGAAGTTTCTTCTGGCAAATGCCAACTCGTCTGATGATTGTGTTTCTGAGCGAGGTAATGTCTGCAAAAACAACACATGCAAATCAGCACAGAAAGTACAAATAAAAGAAAGATGGAGTTATATTTGAAGCTATGTCTCACAACCTTGGTGTGGCAGAGCATTGGCCAAGCAGCGGTGGAGCTTGGTCACCAAATGTCACCAGTGACCTCCAGTGGCCGTAGTGTAATAGACTTTAATAGAGACAATGTTATTTGAAGATCTCGGCTTCTCTCTGCCACTAGTGTCCGGCTACAGCAACCAAGTGTAAGGTCCTAAGTGCACAAGCAATCCCTGGCTGCCGAGCAGAAAGTGAATGGGGGGAAAGAGGAGGAAAATAAACAATGTTCTGAAAAAATTTGTCATTCAGAGCGAAGGGTCTACTAACCCGACGCATACCTTCTGGATTTCCCCACCAACCACCAAAGTATGCCGAAGGGTCAGTGAAGCTGCGTGAAAAGTGCGACCATCCCACTCTATCACCACAGTCATCTGCAAGCTGTAAGGCCCCAATAAAAACAAAACAAAACAAAACAGAGTCATAGTTTGCAGGCTGGTTAGTAGTCACTAGGCTAGAGCAGAAGTTATGTTGCACACCTTAAACCAAATCCTCCATTTCCATTGTGGTTTTTGTAAATGGGAAATGTAGCATGCTATTGAAGCTTATCTACATGGAGCGATAGGAGGTAGGAGTTGGGTGGTAAGCTATTGTTAGCAGGTGGGTTGGTTAGGTGGGTTCACTAACAACTGGGCCCACACAGAGGGGTTAGTAATAGTTGGAGTTATTGATACTAGTAGGAGGTGGGTAGAGAAAGGAGGGTTCGCTTTTCAGTAGTCACAGCTATATGAACTGGGATATTGATGTGTAAAGCTACAAATGTTTCTAGCCCCACCGGGAATTGAACCCGGGATGACTTGGTGAAGAGCGAGAACGCTACCACCTGAGCCACCAGAGGGGATACCATATCGTGAATGACTCACTCTTCTCGCAAAGTCGCAATGGCCGAGCACGCTCTCGAGCGCGCCGTCGCGTCCCACACCAGCTCCGGGTTCTCGTGGGACCCTTCGAAGAGATGCACCGCCGCTTGCGGAGACTCGCGCATTGCGTCGGCGAACGCCGGCGGCAGGAAGCGGCCTACGGCCAGTCGCACACGCGGGCCAGCTAGCTTGTCCGCAATCATACGCGCCAACAATTCGGCAGCCTTCTCACGCACACCGGCGGCCCCGCCGGCACTGCAGTTGCAGAACAGGTCCAGCAGATACAGCACGGCTCCTAAAGCGACGACATCTCATAAGCCAAGGACGGGAGGGCTGGGATTGGGGGCAAGGAGGGGCACTTGCTCCCCCCTCGAACACTCAAAACATCAAAATAAAAAATTAAATAAACACGTATGCAATTCAATAGTAGTTACAAATGGGTTGGTGGTCCCCAAGCGATTTCGTTTTTTTATGAAATAGGATGTCAAAAATCATGATTTTTGATTTATGAAATAGAATAAGATTGAAATTATCAAAAAAAAATAATTTTTTTTCAGCATATCATCAGAAATTATTTTTATTCCTCCAGTTGAAGTGTAAAAATTGATCTATAAATAGTTAGTGTTGTTCTGGAGATTGTGTAGAGATTAAAAGTTGGGCCAAATACAATTTATAGCCCATTAAATACTCTTTAAAACGACGGTTAGTTTGATCGATAATCTTTTTCAGTGTAGGCATGAATTAATTTTGAGTAAATCAGTTTTCCTGAGGCTTTTATGTATGACTAAATTTAGTATCAACAAGAACTAATGAAAGTTGTTTTGGCAAATTGCTTTTTCCAAGTACAATATTTTTATTTCATTTTTGTTTTATTGATTCTGAAAAATTATACGGGTTGAAAATGATTTCTAGGTTTAATATCAAAGAAATATAATTCTCTTACAAGGCACAAAAATGTCTTACATTCAGATGTTTCCTATAGACATGTATAATGTAGTCAACGTAATCAACGATTTTTATACTTACATATGATATTCATTTTTCTCACAATAACACAATTTTTCTCAGAACACAACACTAAAGTAGTACACATATCTATAATTATATTATACAGTCGTTTTGTTTATTGTATGAAAATACTTTTAATTTAAATATCTAGAAACCGGTGTTACGGTTTCTTGATATATTTTATACTCAGTGCAAAGAGAGAGAAATATTTTCAGGGTTTTATTGTTAATGCTAATGGCATAGTATATTACTTTCACTATATGTCAGAAACTAACTGAGATATCACATCAGAAGATCAAATGCCTTAAAATCAATTTTATGAATTTCAAGTTTCCACTATAAAATGGGTGAACATGTTTTGTGTTTTTGTGTCTTACTCTTTCATCTAAACAAAAAGGAAACTACAGACAGGTTTTTGTACATTAAATATGTTGATTTAAATATTTAGAAATGGGTTTTCTAGTTCAATTTTTTGACAGGTTATTGGATTTGTATTGTGGAGGCTCACTAAGAAAAGATTTGAAGAAATGTTGTTTTTAAAAGGATGATTTAGGGTGAAATGTAATTCTTTAAAGTTTTGCTTTACCTTACAAACTAAAAACCATCACAGTCATAGTGTGTAAACACGCTATTTTTGTCTACACTAAATTATAATGAAGGGTCATAACACAAACTCTTGGGTGAAAGCTGGGTACATTCATAAAGATCAATAATATGCAGAAGTTATGAATGAACAGACATATACTTCATGGGTTTTTGTCTCACCAACTTCTTACTCCTCTTATATTTTTAAAAAATTAAGCAAATTTTCAATCCTCAACCCTAGCTCAAACCTCCATCCCTAGGCATGCAACACAAAGTGCTATAACCAATTGTAATACAAGAACAAAAGATTTTGTCTTGAATATTCACTATTACATTAATTAAATCAAACACCAAATCCACCTAAATTATTTAGAGCACATTGTTAGGTGAAAATATCATCTTAAATATTGTAAAATTTTATCATGCCCTGTTACAATGAGACGTTACTAATTGTGAAAACAGACCAAATTTTTTTTCTCACAAAGTAAATGAGGAGGAGTTGATACTTAAACTGATAATTACTATAAAAGAAACAAAAAACCAAAACAAACCTTTATTAAGTGAATCTTTCACAATCTTTGTAGAAGACATGAGGGCATACTGAGTATCAAGAATGGTGATTTGAGCATCAATGATGCTGTACAACACCAAGAGAAGATACACTAGTACATCAGAAGCAGCGATATCATTCACACATTCTTGGTTGCGAGTCACACTCGATATAACTTCCAAAGACTTCTGCTGAACAGATTTGTGATAGTCCACATTCAGAAGTCCGAACAGAAGAGGGAAATGACCAATACATTGCATTTCCACACCTAAAGCAAAAATATACAATTTTCTATTCATTGTTTTATTTTATGATTTATTTTGAAAGTGGTGAGGTTCAGAATATAAGGCATCTTTATTTCATCTACAAATTTAAGAGGGAAAGACATCAGCCAAAGGTTAGATAATAGGTTGAACAGACAAACCTCAAGACATAAAGGAACTAGTCTAAAATCCCACATAAGAACAACCTTTGCTCATCAGTTTTCCAAATGAAAGGTATTTTTTATTAAACATAATATGTAAACAAACAAATTGTAGATGGGTTGCCTTATTATATCAGGTCAAGGCTACCCTTAATGAAAATAATGTAATTATTTTATTTTTAATTTCTACACTCACTGTTTGCAATACATATTAAAATACAGATAATTATTACAAACATGGTGATATTAGGTTGCCTAAGCAAAATCAGTCAAGACTAATGGTCATCATGCATTAAAATTAAAATATTTGAGCAAAAGAACAATGCGCAACGGAAGTGTAGAGCATATACTACTCTGTGCCATAGAGTATGGTAGTGTTGTCCTCCTCAATCGCCAAAATAGTACTATCTCTGCTTACCAGTTTCACTAGTTAGCTAGTTAGAGAATAACTTTCACTTTCAGAAGAAATTTCATTCACAAAGGTTCTTGATGTTTATTACAAATTCAAAATTTCAATGACAGAAGTATTTTCATTTCTTTCAAAACTAACTGCAGAGGTAACCTTCTTCTAATTGAAGTTCAAACTCCATCAAAACAAAAGTGATTAAAATGAAAAATATTTTTGGAAACAATTAACCTCTTCAAACATTAAGGATTTTAATAATAAGAATATTTAATTAGAAATGAACAATGTAATTAAAAGTTCTTTTACAATTCTTAACTGAAAAAACTAGCAAACTAGCAAAGTGACAAACAACCAAGCAATGGTTTTCTCTAGTCAATTCAAAATATAAATGAAATTGCTCTGACTAAAAACGCAGAACAAAAGAGGTTGTACATAGTGTCTGCATCACAAATGATATCCAAGTAAATATCCATCAAACTTGAAAGGTGATGCACAGCTACACAGAACTGCAAGGCAAGGTTTTAGTGAACAAGTTACCTGGATTGTTTCGTATAAGATTCCCTAAAGCTTCCAAAGCCATAACCACTCGTTGCAGAAAAACTTTATCTTCCTCTGCTATAGCATTGCTTCCAACCGATGCTAAATGTTCCGATTGACTAGCCAAGAATTCCAGTAAATCAATAATAAAGCCTTTGGGATTCTGCAACAAATTAAAACAAACTGACTATTATTTTATGAAATAAATTAATAATAAGATAGCCAAAAAGTTATTCCCATGTCAGTATCTCAAAGAGTACTTGTCTCTTAAGAAAAACTAGAATGAATTAAAACAAAATATGTTAGGAAATAAAATCCTTCCACATAAACACACCCCAGAATATGTAACTAATGCATGAGAAACATATTCTCTAGCTACTTCAAATAAAATAAACAAGAAATACAATAATTATTCATCACCAATTCACCAAGAATTGTTTAGTATTATATGAGTATATTTTGATAAGTTCAGCATTAAATGGAGAGGGAGGTTAAAGGTCCCATTAATTTTTGCTGAGATATGTAAGCTACTTTAACATGTTCACATTTCAACTGCCTGCTTCTTTAAGTTACTGAGAATTTAGCAAAAACCTATTACTCCTACCCTATTAGGCCAGGATTGTCAGGAGTATGCTCAGACTGTACCGTAAAATGTCCACCAGGTTTTAATTACAAATGTCATGTGCATAAGTTTATTCTTCCTTTTCTTAAAAAGGAAGCAATAGATTTGTAACTATTTATCTATAAAGGGAACACTTTTAAATGCTAGAAGATATTTCTGAGAATTTTTTCACCACTTTTCCTAGGTAAAGGATGAAACAGGATGGACCCAGCCTTTCATTGTCAAATATCTTATTTTCAACCACACGTTTGTATTTTTTCATGATTATTAAAAATCTGCAGCAGTCCCAACTTTTGATGGGTAACAACACAGCATATTTAACAAAACATATTAGATGTAAACATGAAATTCCCGTGGGAACTTACAGTGGAGTCACTACAATTAAATATTGCTTCTGACACACTCTCCTTCCAAGTCTTTTCTCAGGACATATTTTGAAGAGTCCTACTCCCATCTTCAACTAGTGCTGAAGACTGAACTGTACTTTGTGATGTTAGTGAGTTCTCACTCCAAAAGGGACTCCTAAAACATGTCCTGAGGAGAAGTGGAGAGCATGTTCAAGGGATCTACAACAATATTTCTACAGTAAATCTGCAAAACTGACAAACATTCAAGTTACAATCTCCACTTTACTCCATTAGCAATTCCCTACATATTAAATTATTAAATTTAATGATCTTATTTTCAAAGATTTTATTTATTTCCAATTATATATTCCATTCAATTACATATTTGACCCTTGTGGGCCTTCATCAGGCAACTACTGACAAAAATTATATTAAGATGTTGGAAATGAGATAGAGTTCACACGAATCACAGAATACGGAAATTTCTGTATTCCATATTCTGTGATTTGTGTGAACTCTATCTCATTTCCAACATCTTAACGAGTTACCATAATTTTCATCAGTAGGTGCCTGATGAAGGTCCACAGTGTGGCGGAGAAACGTTGTCAAGAATATGTATTTGAAAATAAATGGTGTCTGTGAAAATAATGTTGTTTCATTAATATAAGTTCTACAGATGTAATTACACTACAAGTTCCCTATGTTATCTAAATATGGTAGTAACAAAATATGAAACATTGCATGCATATTAAGTTCCTAATTTGCACCGTATAGTCAAAGAATGAACATTGCTGCAATTTTGTTCAATAAATTATGTCCCGTGTTGTTACTGCTATGACTTAGTAATTTTTGTAAAAGTTGTTTTATCTCGTAATTTACTTAACGTTCCTTGTATAACGACAACATACATGATGTAAAATGTAATATATTAATATTCTATGAAATATTCAATATTAAAAACTTCTGAATAACTTTACCTCAATGCAATACGTTGGCTGCTTATTATATATGCGAACAAAAATCCCTCCAATGATCAGTTCTTCCTTGTGGGTCGAATAAGAAAATTCAATTGGACATGATGGATCTCCATCATCAAAATTGTCCAATTTGTTTTGTCTTTGGCATTCTAAAAACTCACACAATTCTGTCCGAGTTCCATTATCCCAAATAAGATACGGAGATTCACTATTACTATTGAGAATTTTCAAAATCTGCAAGAGAAGAACAAATTCAATTAAATAATACATAATTTAGAGATGAAAGATTCACAAGCTACAAATAAAAATAAAATAAACAAGTTTTCCAAATTACAAACATTAATTGAATACATCTTTTCCAGATTCTACTTAACTGCCTTTGCTCATTTGACACAGAGATGGTAGTAAATTGAATGTATATAAAACTTTTTTTCTATGAGGCTTTAGGTGTTGCCAACACCAAGATCATTAATCCTTGTATAATAAACTGACAATGACAATTATCTATTGGCATAAATTATGCAGCACTTGTCGACATTACAGAGAGTTACTCAAGGGGTCATTGGAATCACCTCAAAAACTATTGGAAAAAGGGTCTTTGAGCGACTTCAAAGGGTTTTAATTCCAGAGTCGCTCAACGCAGTTCTTTATAGAAAAGAGTTCCAAGTGTTATTATCCTACCTGTAAAGCTAACCTGGATGTGGAAGGAAGGAGAAATAAGTTCTCCTCAATTGCTGCCAAAATACTAACACTCAATAAAATGTTCTGTGTCCTTTACTTTAGTCAGCATCAATCTCAGTGCAGTGTTCCTCACTACATAAATGGAAAGATAAAACTACCACAATTTCAGAATCTAGAAGTCAAAACACTTAAGTGGGTATTAACCAAAAGTAAGGAGCTCTGCATAGGTTTCAGAAAAGCTATTTGACGTATTCTCTCTACGAGTTGCTGTACCAGGACAAATGTGAATAAAAATGTTTGAGAACTGGCTGTTCTCACACTTTCTACAAAGATGATGAGAACTAACTGTTTCAGCAGAACATCACATTTCACACTGCATCTCTATAGTTTAGTAAATGTAGGACCAGGCATAAAAAGATGCTGCTATTTATCATTTTATGAAGATAATAGTTTTCCCCCATTACTCCCTAGAAATTGACTAATAAACATTTTAATTTGAAGTGCCACTAACAAAGTGTCACTAGACATATCTCTCTGTGAGTAAGATGATTTGAATATTGTATGGTGAAGTGTTGTATAGCCACAAGGGCCATATAAATAGTTATATAATATTGTGAGCAGATATTCTAAAACTTCATTGAGTAACCCAGTGATTTGTGGTTTACAGTACTTTTCCATGTTTGTTAGATAAAGAATTGGTCTTTTGAAATTACTAAAAGACTTTTGAATCTCCCTGTATGAAGCAAATATATGGAAGAGAAATGAAATTATAACACATGCAAATTACATTGTGGAACACGGTAGAAAATTATATTAAAAGAAGCTTACCTCTGCTGGCTTGTTCTTGCGCAGCTGCTGAGCTAAGTAAGGAGTAATCAGTGCATTTAATGCAGAAATAGTAACTGGATTCTCAGGCGTCTTCAACTCTCCCGGCAGATATCCTCCCAAGCGAGCACAAGCAGTCACTGCTAGTTTCGCCAATTTATTTGCCATTTCCTGAAAGAGAAACATTGGAGTCGAGCTTAATTATAAAAATTAAAAAAATACACAAGTTCCTCATAATCATTTTTACACCTGTCTTATAAACCACAAAATAAATTTAGCAATAAGTCCCTAATTAAAGCTCATTAAAAGGATTAAGTACCTCCTCTTAACAGATTAGGAATTTACAAAATTTCCGGATCTTAGGTCAAGAAATTCCTGGATTTCACAACAGAGCTGGCTGTAAACCTTTATTCATTCAACATAGAATAATGACTGTTGCTAACTTGTTTAATTTACACAAAAACAGTAGCAGAGTAGGAATGAGATTAATAATAATAATAATAATATTAATAATAAATGTATTGTCAAAAAACAGTACAAACTGCGTGTGACCACGTGGAGGACAATAAACTAATTTACTCTCCGGAAGCAAGCAAGGGACCATCCCATCAATTCCGATCAAGGGCCCTAAGGCAGAGGCTGATTCAAAAATATCAGCAAAAATTCCTAGATAAGATAAAATGTTTGTTGCGAGTTATAATACTAATAGAATGTCAATATGTTTGTAATTTAACGCAAACATTTACATGCACAAATTATTATCGAACTATAGATTATTCTGAGTATAGTGTTTAAAAATCATAAGAATTGAAATAACACTAAATTCATGATTTATTATTACAATAAACATGCCCCTAGACAAAGCCTAGAGAACCTGTCTTCTTACCAAACTCAATTACATATTCCCTACAATAGACTATACAAAAATAATAATAGCTGAAAGGTAAAAAACAATATAGCATTAAAATGCATACTAAAAGATGGATTTCCACCTATAACGTAAATCACATTCTTGAGAATACTCAACTTTCTGTTAACTTAGTTATTATTTTATCAAACTGCAATTTCAAATGTTTATTTTATAATGTTTCTTGCTGTTAGGAGTTGGGGAATATAACACTCCATTATATGCAATTTGTTCTAAATTGATAATTGTTTGTAAACACTAAATTGATAATTTTTATATTGTTTGGGATAGCATTTGTATTTGTCTAGGTCTGTATTTTATTTTATACTTTGTGTATTTGTATGTTTCATTTTGTATTTATCCATGCACAGATAACAAGATTATCTCTGTGGGAGGCAATCTGTATAATGGATCATGCCATATGTATAACTGCTTTATGGTTAATCAATTCAATGCAAGGTCATAGGACAAGAAATTTTTAATAAGCTGCCTCAATTTATTTCAAGATGGGAACCTTTGTATGTATATTTTTAAACAAAAATTCTATGACTGGTTAGTTGATCATCCATTTTACAGATTAGAGGAATTTTTTGATTGTTATATTGCATTATAGTAATAATATTCTTTTGATTAATATTGTCCAATTTATCATTCTGTTTTAAATAGACCTTAGTTACTAACATGATAAATGTCATATGTACTTCTTTGTCTATCTGTTTGCTTGCTTTTTGAACTTGTATGATGTAGGAATGTTTTATGTATAAAATTCATGAATAATACTGAATTGTACATAATATAAAATAGTATGTAATTCATGTATAATTTATTATAAATGAAATAGTTTTTTTCTTTTTTCTGGTCTAATAACTATAAAATCACTTTCATCATTAACAAAACTTGTTACCTGCTGATTGGCATCCTCACTTCTTTCTACCCCCCCTTCTTCCAGAGTAAAGTCGTAGTTGAAGAGAAAAAGCAAGATGTGCCACAGAACTCCTGCTTGCATCAGCTGCATTTGCAATATACTATCCACAGCAAGGGCACTCACACATTCAGTAGCAACTGCACAGAGCTTGGTTAGATGCTGTAGGATATGAAGAAGAAAAAACTTATGTTTAATGAAAGAGAAAAAGAACAGATGAGGTGAGGCACAGTTAAACTATCCCCTTACAAGTCCAGAAGGTGCTTGCAGGGTTTACAGAGACAGATATCTGCAATTACTAGGCCTCGGCACTACAAGGAGGGTATGTGACAAGCATCTCACTCTGGCTGTTATAACCCTAGGTTATTTTACAGGGTAGGTATGGGAGTCATTTTGGATGTTGAGGGGTGATGAAAAGTCCCACACCCCATCAGGGATCAAACTGCTTTCAGCACTGAGCCACACTTCTCTGATGAAGTGAGTAGCGTTTTCAACAAATTACATGACTACTTTTTAAAAAATGTAACCAAATCAATTGTCAAATATCATAGTTGCATAATTATAGCTTTTATACATGGGGTGAAGCATATACATGCTCAAGTGACTAATTAGAAAGATTACGATATGCAAAATAATAAATATAACAATTAAGAACATAAGCTACGATAAGAGTTTTTAATATTTAAAAAATGCAACAATTTAAATGACTATTTTGATGCAAGTCACATCAATGCCTTCCTTATGGGGACACCACAATTTAATGCTTTCTTATGGGGCAAATTTTTCTCTTGATAAAAATACTTAAAATTAAAATAGTCAACTATTTGAAATCTTATCATTTGTTAGACACCTAAAGGTATGTAGATGTCAATTTTCACGTCTGTATGACATTTAGATGTCAGTCAGATTTCAGATACATCAGCGAGTTTCACATAAAAACAAACATAGCTCAGCAGTTTCCACCGTGACACATTTCAACAAGAACAGACTTGTTTTTGATTTGTACTCCTTGGATGCAATTGAGGAAAGAAAGAATCTCAGTGATGATGTTTTTTGGAGGATTATACGCTAAGTGTGTTCCTCTCCTGTGATCGTACACTGTTGTAGAGAAAAGTGATGAACTATTTGTTACACTAAGATGAAATATTTGCTGTTCTTTGCAGAATAATATTTTCCAAAATAATGTATCTCTAGTAATGATTTAATGCAAACACAATGATGCTCTGAAGCTGAAAAAGCATAACTTTAACAAAAGTACCTTAAAAAATAAAATATGGCATAAATCTCTGACGAGTTGGGGCATCTCAACCATTTTATCCCTACATCCTTGAAACTGGGCAGCAACTCTGAAGCATTTGGTAATGTGTGTGCAAACTTGAACACCAACTTCATTAGGTTTGGAAGATGCATTCAAAACTGACACACATCTTGAATATGCTTCTAACAGAACCTGGAAACAAATTTTTTTTTCAAAATACAAAAGTCAACATTTTCCACATACAACAATTCTTCTGATATCAAGTCTCCCATATTTCTTAATAATTTCCTACAATTTTCAGGTATTTTCTAGATTGTACAAATCAGTGTTTGTAAGAAGAAATTCCTTGTATTCATGAAAAAATTCCTTACTTAACTTTTGAAATTTCCAAACACAACTCCAACAGAACTTATTTTCTCATCAAAGCAGAATAAATTTAGTTAAATTACAATGACTTTTACAACAAAATTTTCAAGAACTTAAAAAATACATAAATCTTGCTGAAGATGGTAGATTTTATGGCAAATAAATAATTCTATTAACAAAAAAATGTTATTTACAATAGTCAAATATTTGTTATTATTTCCAACAGAGAAACTGGACATACATAAAGTCATAAGAATATTTATATTAATAATGACCTTTTTAAAAGTAGACAATATTTGTATTTCTATTTTATAAATTCACATTTTGCTTGCAACCCTCAACATGAGTTAATATACAAACTATTGATTAGACATATTTTTTACTTTAAAAAGGATATTTATAATATAAATAATCTAACATTATAAATTCAAAAATGTAATAAATAATGTTATGTCTGCATATAACAATCACTCTTTGCTTACATGTTGAAAATTTCAATATCTATGTCACTGGTATGAGTCATAGGCAGTAGTTCCAAAATCTCCCTTAGTTTCTACAGCAAAATTTGGCAACCCTTGAAAACACTTACATCTAAACCTCGCTCTCTCCTAAGTTCTTCAGCATTCAGAGCAGAACAATGTACTGTATGATATGCGAGCTCACTTGCAGCTGATAACAAAGGTGCAGACTTGGAAAATAGTTGGTCATCATTAGTTTCAAGTTGAATAGTTCTCACTAGTTGGGGGTATCCAGCATACTTGTATGGCTGCAATTCTAAACAAAGAAGGAATATTTACTACTTGATCTATATTGTTTATCAAATTATCCTCAATGTAATTACCAATGTAAATAACAACCTGTAGAATAGCGATGAAAAAGTATACTTTGAGTTTGTAGAATCAAAACAATGTTATTGGGGTTGGGTCCCTGAGTTGTCCATACACTTCGACTGCATAAAAACTCATACGCTTTGCTGACCTTCTCAAACTTGTCCTTGAATGAAATAATAAAAATTACAACACATGCATATTATACTGACACAGGAAAAGAATTAATACTACACAAACAAGTAATCTGCTAAGAGAATATACATAATGAAACAAATAAGTAAATTATGACTTGAAATATTTTTTGATTCAATCAGAAGCATCTTTCTGAACCTATCAGTATTATCAGGCTCAAATTAGAAATAAATAACAACAAGTTAACAGATATGAACAATGTAAAGGCGGAAAAATATTCTTGTATCTCTCATATTTTGTTATTAAAACTTATTACATTTTGTTTATAGCATCCTAATTATCATTTACATAGTCAAAAAACTGTTGCTTCAAAAAACAAACAATGCAAAACTATCACTGATTAATAACACATAAAAAATATATACTACGGAGAAAATATTGACTTAAGTGTTTCAAATCTTGGATTCAAATCCACTCAGACATCAACTGATTTCCTTTACAACAGAGATACTGAGAAACTGTAATGGATTTCGAAACTTACACGCCCTTCAGGATTCTTGTCTGGATGGAATTGTTGAGCGAGGCGATAGTATGCTTTTCGGGCATTAGATTCTTCGTGTTGAACTCCACGGCGCAAATTCAATATTTCATAAGCATCATCTACTGACATTTCAGGTGGTTTCTTTTCCACTTCTTTTTTCCATGTGTCCAAAACATCTTTAAGCAGTTTTACCTATGAATATAATATAATTCTTTAATAAATAATAATTTAAAAAATTGCAAATTAAATGAAATTGCATAAATTTACAAAAATTTGCAAATGACTAGTCCTTCAACTTCTCATACTTCAACAATTTGGCAAGTGTTGCTTATTAGAATAGAGAATGGTATATCTTAAAATTCTTAATATTCTATAAAATGGTTCATACAATATACCATGGAACTTTATCTATAAATCATGTAGAATCCATCATTTTCCCCCACACACCATTTACAATTTGTGTGATGGAAGGAATTGAATATACAGTAACCAAATTACAAAATAAAACTCATGTGTCACATTCAATGTGGACAATTATATAACAAATTGTATAGCAATTCTTCATCAATAAAGATTATTGTTATACTACATGGATATTTATCTGGAACATGATTTACAATCAGGGTTTAACCCTACTAAATTGTCCAGTAAATTAACATTAATTACATTTAAATCTTTATACAACAGACTTGTTTTGAGTACTTTTCAATTGTATGGGTATATTTCATATCCCAACTAAAATTCCCAATAATGCTAACTTATACAAATATATTTCTCTTTTTTTTTCTCTTTTCACTTGTATGTTATATGTGATCAGCCACAGATTGTATACAATATACATTCCATAACTTTTTTTTACTTTTTACCAAGTGTTTGATAGTGAAAGTTTACCTCTGTCTCACTTCTGACCCACTTAAGGTACCAAGCCATAAGGCCACAACCTTTATTGTCTGTCATCTTTCCAATTGTTGTTGGAGATTACTATTTAAGGCTGTTAAAATTGATGTTAACTTTAAAATTATTTGTCCTTAAAAGTATTTGTTCAATTGATTAATACACAAAATTAATTATTTTATATAGTTCTTACATTACAACATAAAATTTTTTTGCAAGTGGTCTTGGTTCCTTGAGCTCTACCTCTCTATTTGCCCATGACCATGCTTGCATAATTGTATTCATCCTTGTCATATAACCTTTACTGTCATGAAAGTGATTAAAGACACTAAGTTTCTTCCCTGGCTTGTAAAATCGTTCCATTTCCTACTATTTACAGAGTTTTTAACTTTCTTTATAAAATTAGATTTTTGTAAGCAATATTGTGTTGGACTCAAAGTTTTCTTGCATTTGCTGATTCTGTGAAGGCTGAAATGCAACAGCAGTAGGTCTAGATTTAAGGTAAGACAAAAAAAAATTACAACTCACAATACAGCAACAATTTTTCACCAAAATTCATGTTTTCGATAAAACAATCTTTTAAATAAATTATTTAAAAAAAGAAACCCCTAGATGTACAAATTTCATATGTAATGTAAATAATTGAACAAAAAATTTGGAATAGGTATTACGAATATACCTTGAAGAGAAAGTATCCATTTTACTAGCATAACTAGAGATCCAGAAAGTTGTTTTTATTTCTTAGTCTAAAATAAATGATTTTTATGTTTTGTGATTTTGGTGTTATAGGAAACATGTCAGTTACTTATTACATGTAAACCAATCATATACCCATTGCATATAAGTACAATGAACATTTACTTTTATAACTTTTCACACTTTATGTACCTATATTTACACAATAACAATTCTTACAAAATGCAATCAGTTGAATTTCAGTCCTATTGCTAGGAATACTTTCAACAGCAAGCTAGTCTGAAAATAAAATCTGTACACTGAAAACATGTTGTGGACGAGTGCTGGAGAGAGGGAGGGCAAAGATCAAGCTTAACTTGAGTATGTGGTGCAGTTATTTAAATAAACAAATTAATCATTCATCAAAAGAGCTCTAATGAACCTGCCGTTGACGAGCCCTAAAGTCCCACCAAAAAAAAAATCATTAATCAAGAAAAGAGCAGTTACAAACTGCATACAACATGGAGGACAATAAACTAACTTTTTTTTTCAGAAGCAAACAAAAGACCATACCATCAATTTTATCAAAGGGCCTAAAGACAGTGGCAAATTTAACATTTCTGAGCCCCAGGGCAAAATCATGACAGGCATCACCTCCCATCATGAGGAAAATCAAACATTTAGGAACTTGTTATAATATCAACAGAATATTTAAGAAATTTTATTTTCACATTACCAACTTAAGTACACGAAAAAATAAAGTTTCCACACTCAAATGCAGAATTTGCATTATTACTGCAATTTCATCTTATTTTGTTGCTAATGCATAATTTTACGATTCATAAAAACATAGCTTTGTGACCAAGAAGGGTAACTATGAGCTTACTATTCAAAAATTAAAAATCTGCATTATCATGTCCTGTAAATTTCACAGATATCTAAGTATTACTTATTATTACCTGTGACTTGATGTATTTTTAAATAAAACTTTTAATGTCATTTGTAAAGAAGACTGAGAATAATTAGTCATTGATAATTAGTAGCAAGTAAATAATGTTTATAAAAACCTCATTGTAACACGTTAGTACCATACTTCAGTGTCAAATTAAAATCCCCTTTAATAAAATTTAAAAATCTGATAAATAATATGAA
Organism: Laupala kohalensis; assembly: GCA_002313205.1. Lineage (NCBI taxonomy): Eukaryota > Metazoa > Arthropoda > Insecta > Orthoptera > Trigonidiidae > Laupala > Laupala kohalensis. The sequence goes on from NNCF01130670.1 coordinate 34,491, forward strand.
ACAGGTCAATATTATCAAACAAATTAAAACTTAAATGTTTTCCTTCCTGTCTCAAAGTACAACAAACTAATTTAAAAGCAACATCTTTAACAACAAACTCACCGGTTCTTGAATCGGCCATTCAGGGAATCTCAGGGTATCACACAAATGACGTAAATAAAAAATATTGCAGAAAAGTTCCTGCTCTAACTGAGGATATCTGACTACAGGAATTGGACAGAATGTGTAAATGGCTCTTGTGTTACTACGCAGGCGAGGACTGAAGTCTGCAATATGAGCAGCTACTTTTTCTATCAGCATGCGCCTAGAAAAGGATAAATTGTCATCAGAAGTCATTATAACATGAGAATTAGGAGCGCATAATCTTCTTTACTACACTGCCTTTCCTCTACCCAGTTTTGCTTTGTCAATAATAAAATATAGTATACACTAAAATAAAAATAAAATATGGAAAGTCAAGAATGAAAAAAACAAAAAACAAAAACATAATTTTCTAAAAATGACATGAGAAACTATGAGAGAGTATAGAATGTATAATAAATGTCTTCATTTGCCATCATAGAAGATTATGCACTCAAATACTTTAGATACTTTAATATATAGTTAAAGCATTATACTCTGCAAACAAATTTCTTAACTGATGATGAAAAATCCAAGCACTAATTATTTCTCTCAAGATGAAATTATGATTTATTTCACTATTTTCTCTACTTTCATGAAGTTTCTTCAAGATCATGTAAAACGTAACAAAAATAAAGTAAAAATATTGCATTCATAGGAAGACATGCATACATTGAGTAAGAAGAAAGAAAGGACCCAAAAGAACTTAAGAAAGCCATTTCATATCCAACATACCTCATTTCAGTATTCCATATTGCTTCTGGTGTGTCAAATTCACCTAAATAGATTTGAGCAAATTTTTCAGCACCATGATTTTCCAGATAACTGACCATAGCTTCTGGCAACAACTGACCAAGAATACTTCTTTTCATGATCTCAGACAATTGGTACTGCAAGTAAAATTCATAAATTAAATCTGACAAAGGTAAATAGGAGTTTTTTAAAATGGATAATAACAAGTATATAAACCACCACAGATGATTAACAAGTAGAGCTGCGGAGTGGAAAGTGACCCAAGAAACCAATAGAAGGATTTATATTATGAATTAATATATTGTGGCATTAGCCCAATATGTTTTTCCATTCACTACATTCATAATTTTTTTAAAATAATAACTATGATTAAAATGCAATTCTGTTCCTTTAATAACAGCATAAACTAAGTTTAAATAAGACAGTAATATGTCCATCTACTGTAATAATTATTTGTATTAATATATAAACTTTATGGTACACACTAAACAACATAGTAATAACCTATACCACTAATACTTTCATTGGGATGTTGAAAAACAATCGAGCTGTTCCTAATAGTTATATAACTAATAAAAAATTAAAAAATACTTACATCACTTCCTCGTAACGCTTGCTTTATGTGAGTAAGTTTCAAAAAATTAGCTATTGGAAGAACATTTGATCCCGTGTACATCAGGATAAAATAGAACACTCCAGTTAAATATAACATTGAAATTGCAGGATTGTCTTTCATTACTTCACAAAGAAGAATAGCTATTTTTTCAACCAAAACAGGATCAAAGGTGAGAACAAGCTGAACAAGATGAGGTAGACAAACTTGGTCTGAAAGAAGCCTCTTCACTTTAGGAAGAGGACGGATGATTGCATGATCAGAATCCCTGTGAAATTGAACAAGTTATTTGTTATGCATTTTAAATAATAAATCATTACAGTGAAACCCTTTTACAAGAGACAACAAGGGAACTTCTATAAGGGGGAACTCTTATAAGTAGGAAATGGGTTTTTAACTAGTTGAACCAAATTTTACATATTTATATTGAATTACACTGGTTGCAAAACATCCAAGTGTTCATTTTATCAAATTAAAAGATACTAGAGCTAAATTAGGCAATTTGCATAGTTTCCATAAGCCCACTTCTCTGTTGTCTGTTCAATGCACAGATGTTGGGTTGGGTTTTCGGATTAATTGCAACTTCCTTCTACATAACCCTGCCCAGTATGGAAACTGACGTATACAAGTTAAGCTCCATAGCTCACAACAGAACTCCTCACTTCTAGAGTTCTCTAATTATATTTAAGTTATCCCAAAAGAAAAATATTTTCCCCACTGATGTAATTTTTCTTTCAAAACACAAAAATAACACTTATAAAACAAAATAGGAAATGAATTTCATCTTGATGGAAACAAGATAGAAAATAGGCCCCTATTAATAACTCAAGCGAACACTCATGTTTGGGAAAATTATACCAGGGAAATATAAAATATGCCACCATAAGTAAACGAGTTTGATCACTGAGATCATGTGACTAACAGCGTACTGAATCCCGTCCTGGAGGTAAATATAGAAAAGCGATATGAGTTCAGCCCATCTCTCCACAATGAATGAAACCCAGTGATTTCATGGGTTGTACTTGTCAAGATTTTCTAAATACGCGTCTTGGCAGCTCCAGCAAGTTTCAGAAGTGCTGGTGCTGACACCATGCAGATGGCAAGAAGAGCATACATTGCAATATTCTCAGAATTTTAGCGAAAAATTAGTGCCTCTTGCATAGGAGTTGGAATATTCTATGGTGCTAGGACGAAGAACAGGAAAGAGGTCAATAGTGGTGAAATTGGCCTCATTCAAGAAAAGGGATGAGCTCCAACACGGAGCAGCGCCTAATTTGCGAGATGCGCCGATACGGGGGGTTGTGGAGGATTTCTCCGCACCCGAGAGGCACACTCGTAAATAACTAACATATTATTTGCAGGATGCGAGAAAAAAAGGACATCGGGTTTCTTTGAGGTTCGACAAGCTGGTCGTGGACGGTCGACAATACACGCTGTCCGAGCTGCAGGAGGCGAGCGGGCTGAGCCCTCGAGTGCAGCCTACCCCTCCCACCAAGCGCTCGCCCGCAGCGCTGCGCCACCCACCGGAGAACCCTTCGGTGCACTACCCCTCTCCACACCCCTTGGACACCGCAGCGGCGCCTGTAAGGACGCAAACAACGGTCGTGACAGCGGCGCATGCATCTCCCTCCCGGTTTTCGTCACCAGCACCTCTCACCACGCCAGCACCCCCACCCCTCGACCGGCGTGTGGCGAGGCGAAATGCGGGAGACCATTGGCCCGGGCAATGGGTGGCAGGTGCCGTCAGGAGGAGAGGAAAGTTGAATAAGAGTAAGTCTTCAAACCGTTAGAAAGAAAGGCATGGGGTAATAAACACTTGCTTTTGGAATGTGGAAGAACTCGCTAAGAAACTGCCTCGAGAAAACTTTCGCAGTTTCCTGGAAAATGTTTTGGTGATTGGTCTCGCTGAAACGAGGAACAAAGTAGGAGACGACGTGTTAACGGATACAAAGCTTTTAGTAAATTTTTGATGAGGAAAGGTTCGAGAGGTCGACACCNTCTTCAAACCGCTAGGAAGAAAGGCGTGGGGTAATAAACATTTGCTTTTGGAATGTGGAAGGGCTAGCTAACAAACTGCCTTGAGAAAGCTTCAGCAGTTTCCTGGAAAAATTCTCGGTGATTGGTCTCGCTGAACAAAGCAGGAGACGACGTGTCAATGAACGGATACAAAGCTTTTAGTAAATTTATGACAAAAGGTTGAAGAGGTCGACACCCTGGTGGTATTGGAACTCTTCATAAAATTGAAGATAACTTTAGGTTCCGCGAAATTACAGTAAATTTACAAAATGCAATTTGCTTGAAATTAGAATGTAGGAATTTTGAATTGATAATTGTAATATTGTATAGAAGGATTGACGTACTACAACAATACATTTTACGATGATTTAGAAAATATACTGGACCAACTTAAAACTAGGCATTCGTTTGCAGGACTGTTAATATTAGGGGATTTTAATTCAAGAACCAGAGAAGAAACATCTGTCCCTCAAATAATTGAAGATTTTAATGATGACATTAAGGCAAATGTAAAAGGTAGGCAAAATAAGGATAAAAAATTTAACACAGATGGAAAGAATATCTTAAATTTATGCTGTATGCATCATATAGAAATTCTTAACGGAAATTATGAGCAAGACCTTATGGGTAACTTCACATATCTTAATACAAATGGAAGTAGTGTGATCGATTATGCCTTAGCGTGCAAGATAACATTGCACTGGCTAGACGATTTCTGGATTGAATGTAGGGTAGAATCACATCATATGCCAATATGCATTAGATTAAAATCAAATATCCCGGAAAAAGAAGTTCCAAATTATATCACACATAGAAAACCTATGCATTTAAACGGACAGAAAGAAAGAAATTAAGAAAAACTCATCGAG
>NNCF01130670.1:38950-122097 GCA_002313205.1 Laupala kohalensis
AGGGAAAATGCAGTTACGCACTGAGGAGAGCCAACATAACTCTCCCCACGTGTGGGACTCGCCGAATGACTCAACCATACCAACTAAAAACCTTCCTGAACTACAATATATCAAAACATTACAAAAATGAGGAAAATGAAAGATACCCTAGCACTAATAGCTTCGGGATCGAAAGAGGTGACCAAGGAAGGCGAGGAAAGAGAAAGGAAGGAACCTATCACAAGTAGGTGGAAGTAATGCCAGACTCAGCTCGGGGCCTCGTGTTTGCCAAACACATACTTACTACATGTATATCCCCTGGGGGGAACTCATCGAGAATTTTTGCAGGAGCTTCGAAAGTTTCTACTCAGTTATTTGCTCACACCTAGCCAAAGGAAATTATAATGCAGCAGCTGAAGTACTACAGAATGGTCTTTATAAAGCAAGTAGAAACATGAGGGTATTAGAAACAAACAGGACTAGACAGAGGGAGGCATGATGGTACAATGTTAATTGCAAAAAAGCTAAAATTGAAGCTGTAAATGCACTAAAATTCTTTGTTTGGCATGGGGGGAAAACTTGCATCAAAAATACATCAAGTTATGGAAACAGTATAAAAAGACCGTATTAGAGAACAAACTAGCATGGCAAGAGACGGAAGCAATTAGAATACAAAATACAATTAATACAAGCAATAGTAGTGATATCTGGACGGAAATTAACTCAGAAATCGTACATTATTAATCATATAGATCGGTTAAGTTGGGAAACCCACTTCTGCGAGCTCCTCAATACTCAAAATATAGTAGTTACTACAACAATTGAAATGGAACTTCAAGTAGCTGAAGTAGATAAGAATACAGAGACAGATGAAGTATTTTTTTTATGTTCACGATACAAGTTCGCGAAACTAAAAACAGTGAGGCAGCGGGATCGACGGCCTCCCACCCAAATTTTTTAAAGTATTAAACCACAAAATTGCTCTGGTACTTTGTGATATCTTTAACTACATGTATACAATGGGCGTATTCCCTGTAATCTGGAACCCATCAATTATTTTTCCAATATATAAAAACAAAAGTAATTTAAATGACACCACTAACCATAGAGAAATTTCACTCATCAGTGATGTAGTAAAAGTTTTTTGTAAAATACTGTGTAGTAGGCTGAAAAGATGGGTTGAGAATGAAGAAAAAGTATTCATTTTACAAGCACTATTTAGAACAAATAGTAGCACAATAGACAATATTTTTATTCTTACCTCTCTTGCGGAATGGGTAACAGCCGTTAAAAGAGGAAAACTATATTGCGTTTATGTTGATTTCGAAAAAGCTTTTGACATGGAAAATAGGATTATACTTTGGACTACATTAAGAGAAAAGGGTGAATTGACAAAATTTATCACTATGTTAAAATCCATATATAGTACTGAGAGTGCATGTGTCTGTCTTTATGATGGCACCGTCACAAATATTTTCTCAGTAAATCAAGGGGTCAAGCAGGGTTGTATGCTTTCTCCACTTCTTTTCATATTATTCATAGATGGACTCATTGATAAGCTACATAATATAAATTCGGGTGCTCCCACAATACGAGAAAACTATACACCAATTCCAGGATTATTGTTCACTGACAATCTAGTTATCCTTTCAAAAACTCAAATAGGATTACAAAATAGTCTGAACACGCTTGAAATATTCTGTGCCGAAATGCAGCTTAAAGTAAACATTAAGAAGACAAAAACTATGATTTTCAAAACTGGCTGGGTGATCAGATTAAATGAAAAGTAGTCTTATTGGGGAGAAACACCAGAAAATGTGAAAGAATACACATATTTAGGTGGAACTATAACTACGAAAGTATCGTGGACCAGACACAAAGAAAAAACAAAATGCAAAGGTTTGTACATATTAAGTAGTATCATGCGAAGTAAAGCAACAGTACCAGAAATAGCGCCAAATCTTGCAGATAGAATGTTCAATTCCATCTTGGTACCCGGAATAGCACACAGGGCAAAAGTATGGGGGGGAGGGGGGCTGTCTCTTATACACATCTCAATAATAAAATATAGTATACACTAAAATAAAAATAAAATATGGAAAGTCANTCTGGGAATTTAGCCTTGTGCCGGACGAACTTGCACTGAAATTCAGAGCAATAAAATACTGGCTATCTTTTAGGGTGGGCACAAAAAATGCTATTGTTAGGGAATCATATAATAATGGAAATGGTAAATGGAGTAGGCAAATTAGGGAAATTATCTGTAATTTAGGGCTCAAATACTTATGGCAGGCCTTTTTGAGAGTAGTGATAGCAAGGTAATTCAAAATAAATTATATGAAGCACACAGACTAGAAATAGAAATGAGCAGGTTAGAAAAAAGGTCACTCATAGTTCAAACAGTTGTAGCAGATCACTGGGGATGCAAACCATATATCAACTCACTGAAATCGAGGACGCGCTCAGGTTACGGGTGGTTTCGACTAGGGGAATGGAAGTTATGCAAATTAATAAATAATGTAATTTGATTTGCCCAATATGTGTTGAGCAGAAAGAAGATTGAATTCACATCCTGTTACATTGTACACAAATAGAAAAATATCAAAAATATTTGCAAATCAGGGCTTTATAAACGAAAACAGAAACATTAACTTGGCAATTAATATAATGCGTGACAACAGAACGTCTGTAGTGGAATCTTTGGGGCAGTTTCTAAGCTACGTAAGGGAAAAAAAGGGAGAAAGAAATGAAGTAGATTATAATGGTTGGTCAAAATTAAATGTGATACTGCCGGTTTTTCTTTCTATGTTACAGGTAACAAAATTTATTTCTACGTTCGGGTGAAGAAAGACTATTTTGTAAATACTTTTTCTTATAGACTCTTTTTTGTAAATACTAATTTTGTAATAATTCTCATAGACTCGTCTTATGTAAATACATTTGTAAATATTGTCTCTTGTAAATATCTTTTCCATGTAGAGTCTTTGTGTTCTGACTGTTGGTTTTCCGTGGTTCCCAATGGTGCTCAATGAATTAGTCAGTTGAACCTATTTCAGATTTAAGAAACTATTACAGTACATCAAAAGTTTATAATATAATAATAATTAATCTACTAAACATGCATAACTCAATTTAATATTATGGCAGCAAGAAATAAAAATATAAATCTTTCTATGAAAAATGTAGACGCAACTGAACAATTGATTGAGAGTGAATACCAGGGCATGTAACACACAGTCCATGGCATTAAAAGGCTTAAGAAGACAAAGGGGCTAAAGCCTTGCGACATGTAATTTAAAATGTAAATATTGTAAATAAAATGTCCTATTGACTTGAAAATATTCTATGGGGAAATATGTTTTATCCACTATAAGCAGAAATCTCTTATAACTACTATCTTATAACCGGGAAATAAGTGCATTGCTCCTTTAGGTTTGTTCTCAAGACCTCTGATATTATCCACTATAAGCAGGAATATCTTTAAAGTGTGTCTCCTATAACCAGATTCCACAGCATCGTTAAATTTATGTAATACAAATAAGTTTAGCAACAATAAATTGGGTAAAGTGCACGTCAACAAGTATTTTAGCACATCTATTAATAATCATTGATCGAAAATTCACGGTACTCCAAGAATATCATGATGCAGCATTGTTGTTTTGATGGAGTTGTCTTTCACATTGTGTTAAGACATTTGCGATCCTGGTGACGTGGTCATATTGTGGTAGCCAGCATTTCTGATCTCAATAGCTCTTATGCCAAGGCTCTTCTTGAAATTATCATTTCCAAGCAGTTGTTGTTATTTATTTGATGATGGGTTGAGATAATATTGACAATGTTCAAAAAAAAGTTTTGAATAAAAAGGCTTGCTTTGTTTATGAGATAGGAGAAAAGTTGTAATTTAAAAGGATAAAATAAAATGGGGATTTCCTCTTTCTAAGTTTCCCCTAAAAATACTGAGGATTGCACTATATTTGGGGTCTTATTATATTCAGACCAATACAGTACATAGAGTGCTCAAATATCAACTTCAATGATATTCTTAAGGAATTTTGCACAGTAAAGTCTGGTTAACTTAGTATATTAAAAAATATTTGATACCACTAAAAATCAAGTACCTTCCGAAACTTGTTTCAAGGGACCTTTCTCCCCAATTGCCAGTTGGGTCAAGATTTACAGGATCTCTGTTTCACAAACAATCTGATGAACTTTCTGTTCAAGTTTTACACTGTTAGAATTTCAAAATTATTATTATTATTATTATTATTATTTTTTTTCGGTTGGGGCTTTAGGGCTCATCAACATCGAGGTCATTAGAGCCTATCAAAATTATTATTAAATTCAATTCCAGTTTGTTAAATTTTGAATTTCCAACCACGCAAAGTTTGATCAGAAAGTTTGTCCTTGGCAGATAATGGCAGATAATGGTAGAAACGTTCTCTGATATATGTTTCAGAAGAAACATTATTTTGAGGGAAGTATCTTGATATGAATTCCAAAATTTCAACTTATTTCTGAACCTCATGAGTGATAAAATGTCAACATAAATCAGTATAATCTTTAACCCATTCATTAAATTAAGTTACTTCAAGTAACAATGAAATCCTTTCTCACCTGCTGGGAAAATATTCACACATCTTGATGAGTATGTTTAGTATGAGAGTGGCAAGTTCACTCTCGTTCATCACTGGGTTCCCTTTGGCCATAAGGCACCATTTGAGTTGAGGCACTTGCTGCAAAGTCCGCCAGCCGTCCATCCCTTGAGCCCAGCATTTTGTCTTGCCATTAATAGCACCCTTTTGCCACAATTCCTTCATCTAAAACAACACAGGTGAGGAAATCATTAGTAAGTGTTAAGATTATCTGTTGTGCAAATGTAATACATAGAAATGAAGAGAACTAGTGTCACTAATGTTCACTGGAATAGACCGCTTAAGCCAGAATGAAGTACAACTCAAATATAATTTAAATCATACAAAACCTAAATGTCTCGGAGAAGATTTTAGGGCAAAAATAAAATACCTCAATAATTCTATGATGTATATACCCTGAATATATATAAAATTAAAAAATTATATAAATATTATAAAAAAAAGAAAAAGGAATGGATAGATTTGCATTTCTTAGATCTTCTGTTACATCGTAAATTAGAAAGGTAATAGTTCACAAAGTGCATAGTTGATAATTTGGGTGATGCTTAATAAGATGGTCCTTAAAAAAATTGAAACTTAAAATTTTTGTATTCCCCTACTTAAAGTGCTTAAGAATGATTAAAAAAAACTGTACAGATTCCAGCCGATTTAGACAATAATAACCCGTGCCAATAAGAGGCTGAAACGGGCATTATGAGACGTTCTTGTTTTTCAAAGGTTTGACATAAAAATGTGCATCCTGAAGTTTATGGGGTTGAACATAAATTCAGTGTTAAAATAAAGTTTTGAATTTTGACAACTGTTAGTACAACTGTTCTTTTTTAATAACATATCTCGAAGAGAATAATGACTGTTGTCAATTTTATAACACAGGATTCATGTTCAGAGACTCCAAAATCTATTTAAGTGAGGAGATCACAAAAAAATTTACTTCTGATTTTTAAGTCACCTTAATGCTTAAGCTGCAACCAATAACAACATAAAGATGGGTGTTTTCGGAACCTTCCCCAACTTACCATATTTAGCTGAATATAGTCCCCACTTTTTCCGAGAAAATCGCCCAAAAATCCGTGGGAGGACTATATGTGGAGATTAGAGCGGGACAACTGCTAATTGAAAGATTCGTGGGTAATGAGTTAAACGAACGCAAGTCGTATTCGTAGCATGTAATGTAACACGAAGAATATCGATCAAAGATCGATGATGAATGATGGTGGGAATTGACTCTGATTGGAAGTGGAAACCGAACTGGTCCATGTCATCTAGGAATGACCGATTGTATCACTGTGCCAACCATGACACACGATTTTGTCGAGAGACAGGAAATCATCTTCGACACGATGAAAGTTGAGTGATTGAAGATGCTTCGATGCTAACTTCCAACAGAGTTCTAAATTATGCTCAGACATGTGGAAATAAAGCACTGGCAAGAGAATATAAAGTAGAGCCAAAGTCCGAGTGGATTGAACGATTTCTAGAGGAGAAGTTGAACTTCACCAGTTGGCTTTAAATTTTAAAATCCTTATGATTATACTTACAGGAGCCAACCATTTTACTTGGAACTTTTAATGATCATTCCCTTCAGAAAAACTTTGATTTTACTCAACTTCATATTTTTTTCTAAATTTTACCTACTAAAATAGGAGGGGGACTATATTCGGGTAAATACGGTAATACTCTTCCAACAAAAGAAGAAATACTTTTACAACACTATATACAGTTAACACATTTATTAGTAAAGTTCTAGACAATTTGACTAAACTGTATAAGCTTAGTACTACATGGAAATGGGTTTGATATCATAACTCACGAATGTTCGCATAAATTTACACGCTAATCCTTTTAGAAACATTGATCTGTTGAATATGCTTTTATGTTTCATGATCATAATTATTTCCTGGACCCATATTTAGATATTCTCATGTTAGTAATTTCAATCTGTTTCATTAAAACTTAACACATAACACTCATACAGCAATACCACTTCTTTGGTATTAAGGACCTCTCCAACATACAATAAAGTTTATTTATTTTCATTTCCCTCATACTCCCATGATCAAAATTTTCCATTTTAATACTGTCTTTGTAGTTTACACGAGACAGGTAACAAATGAACAAACCTTCTCGAAACTAACAGGACCCGTTCTCTCGCTTCCATTACCATAATGCCACTCCTCTTCACTTGCCGCTTTCATGTCGGGACCAGCTTCAATCACATTGCTTTGAGTAGGAACAACTGCTCTGGAAACATATTGCTCAATGAACAAGAAGCTCAGAAGGAGAAACATATTTTCATGAATTAATCATCTCAGGAAGTTGATGTCTTTTTAGTTGATGATGAGTGGTAAAATGGTAGTTGGTGTTTTTGTTGTCATTGTTGTTGTTGTACATGGTGATGGAGATGTAGTTAGATGATGGAATTTTGTTGAGGATCAACTAAGCCCTGAGAAAGATAGCATTCGCTGTCGAAACGTCAGCCTAGTTAATAAATATATTAGCTAAATGCTAGAATTTATTTTTACATTTCTTCATAATGGCAAATAACATCCCAATCATCAAAAAACATTATTTGAAAATAAACTAAGTTCTTAATAAATTACCCAAAAAAAAAAAAAAGAGTTCATAACAATTGCTAATATAAAAAAAATAATTTTGAGTATCTTCATCCTGCAATAATGGCCCTCTCCCAGCGCAGGTCACCAGTCACATGAACCCATTACTACACAATTGGATGTGACCTAAACCTTATTTATTCTCCTTCTTTCGAAGTTGTATTATGTTTTGGGTGATGCAATAAGTTTCTTTAAATATGTGGAAACCACTGACCAAAGACATAAGGTGATTCTTTCATGAATGTTAAAAAAAAGTATTGGAGCTGTAACAGCAATAAACCAATTTTTAATGACACTAACCACAATGTGTAAATGACGATTTTTTCTATAATGAAGTGGCACATTTCAAGCTTCATATTTTACTTTCAAATCTTTGTTTTAAAAAAGCCATATTATAGGGAACAAAATAAATATATAAATAAACAATAAATCCAAAACTTAAGTGTAAAATCATTTCTACTAGTCAAATAAAAGAACCCATAACTTGAGTGAGGACTTACCGGGAAGTATGCAGATGGGCAAGCGTAAGTAAATCAACTAAAATTCTCACACCATTGGCATCAAGAATATCTTTAACATTGCGCCTATGAAGAATCAATTTATTTATAAACAAGACCAATCTATCACGTTCCATTTTATCTGCACACTGTAAAATAAGCAGACAGATATAAAAAAATATCATAAAAAAATGAAATAGTGAATGAGAAGGAACTGAACCTACCCTATCCAACATTCCAATTATGTACTTGGTGTCACTAAAGGGGCCGATATCCTCAAAATGTCTGCCATAAACGATTGCCATGGCTTGTAAACACATACACTTCATTTCTGACTTGCTTGTAAGTAGGAAACGGTGGTATAAATCATTGAAAAATTCATATCTGTTCAAATTTAACAAATAAAGAAAAAAGGATATCAGCAATATTGTCGTTACTCATAGTATTACACAATGAAAATGTAATTTGAAGGATTACATACGAATGTCTAATAGGAGAATCAGGATAGTCTTCTTTTTCTAATAGTAACTGCAAATAATACTCTCCAATGCGAACTTCATCAGCTAAACAAACATACTGTACTTCAAACTCATGATGATTCCATGCAACAAGAGCATTGCCAGAAAGATCTCGATCTGATGTAAATGCTCTTATTTCATTTTCCAGCGCATCTCTCAGCTCTTCACGGGTCTATATCAAAAGAAAGGAAAAAAATTGCACATTTTAACTCCACAACGGTAGCCTATAAAGCATTAAACATGTGAACATTTGGAAAATTGGAATATTTTAATGATTTATTTGAAAGCTAACGAAACATGAGTAAGCGACAGTAAAAATAAAAGTTTTAAATGCTCGCTTATTTATTGTACCTTTCCTTAGAAAGCATATCAGCATTTACCAAATGACCACCAAAAAATTAATCATTATCCTCTTTTAAGTTTGTTCTTTTGCCACAACAGACTTATATTGAGAAAATAGGTCTCACTTCTCTAACTCTTAAATAGAAAAGTGTGTTAATCAGCTAGCACCCCGGAATCAACACCTCAATTCATACTCTTAATCAAATGCATCCACTCAACATAACTGTTATCACCATTAATGGTGAAATGAAATGAACAACAATGCTCCTCTCTGATATGTGTACATTATTATGTTCCAAGTGAACAAGGGCAAGTATATGCCTTCAGAGCATCTGATGAATATGAATATTAGTATTTACAGATTTTTAAATACCTTTATTATCAATTTCTACAAGTTTTCTTATTTAATGCTCCTTTAGGTTTTTTTCTCCCTTCTTGTTTTTTTTTGCATATAAACTAATTTTGCAGATATTTTACAATTTTCCTGAATTTTTGCACAAAAAATAGCATTTATCACAACTTGTGATGTTTTCCGATCCCTAGTGGTCAGGTATAACATGGCATCACCAATTATGAAATTCAAGTCAATTTTACCAAGTAGGATAGAGGAAGAGTTAAGGTTTGGTTTTCATAAAGCTAATTGCACAATCCTCCTTAGAATTCTCTGAAATTGAAAAGGAGCTTCTCATGTAACCAGTGAAACAAGCTGGTCTAAGAACCCAACATTCTGTGAAATGATCTCGTGTGTAAAAAAGAATGACAATAAAAAACTGAGTAATGACATTATGATATTTACTAAGAGATGTCTGATGCTACAACAAATGGCATCCGAAGTCACATACATGAACAACATGCAAAAGGATATATAAGGTAAAGATCAGTATTCAAGATCCTGTGTTATTTCTTGGAATCTACAACAACAATTTATGGATTAAAACTAATACTTAGCCTCGGAGTTACTTTTGTGGCAAATTCAGCATTGTAAAAGGGAATATGTTCTAGTAGCACAATACAACACAATAAAGTATGCATAAATTTAAGTAAATCAATTAATCAAATGAGAAACATGGCATAAAATAAATTCACCAAAATATCTCTTGACATTGGGCTACCAGCTGGCCAACAAAACTACTGACATAAGACAGCAGATAATTCTTCTGAAGAGTGACAACTAAAAGAGGAAAACCACTCACTTTATGATTCCATATTAAATTTGGAAGGGCATGATCTTCATTGAATTTGAAATAAAACAGCTGCCAATTTGCTTCACTCTTGATCCGTTCTCTTCTCTTCCTCAACACAATGGGTCTTTCCTTCACTCGGTCCTCTTTCCTTTCCAATCCGAGACGTTCTCCCCAATGCTGAAAAGCATGCTGCAATAAAAGAGAATGGAGGATCAAAGCTCTTGTTAAATTCAATTCAATTGTTTACCCAAAATTTTAATTCTAAATACATATCTTAATAAAATTGATTAATTTTACTTGATACATTTTGTAACTATTCATTTATTTATTTTATAATGTGCCTCTTTTTTTCCTGCTATTACAATCCAGTGCATGTTTCAGTAAACTTAGGATTGAAACAAACAGACTGAAACTTATGTACTACACTGTCTCAAAGTGTCTCCCTAGATGATACAAGGTTTCTTTACTGATTGACAAGAGCACTACCATCAGCAAAAATTATTTTAATTACTTATTTATACAAAGTAATACAGTTTAATTATTTTTGGACTGCTTGAAATGGATTGATTCATTGGACTGCTTGATGGATTTTAGAAGGGTCGAGTGGGTACCAGTATACACTTTTCTCAGCAAAAAATCACTGATTTGATGTCTGGATTTTCCTGAAGTGTCAAGGTTCATGTCATAAACAATTTCCAAACATATTTTATCAACAGTTTCCGTTTCAATATTTGATAAGAAAAATTATTTTAATTATATAATGAAATATAAATCAAGATTGAAAAAAGTGAAAAATAAGGGTACTTTTCGTAAAAAAAAAAAAAAAATCAACATATGTAAACTTCTATAAAATTTTTACCCAAAACTTCCATGTTTCAAGAAGTGTTTTCCAATCTTTCGCCAATTCACATTCTATTCACATCTTTGAGTTAATATTGTGGTGAATGAACAAATATTCTGATCAAATTATTCACTATATAAATTGCAAATATTGGAAATGAGATTTAAAAATTTTTTTGCATACATTTTCCTGACAATTCTATCACTCTATAATATCATTCGCCAATTATTTTGCATTCCACTTCTATTCTTCTATTTCTTGTTGAAATTTTGATAATTTAATCATTTTACTCCTGTTATAGCATTATGTACAATAATTTGGGAACTTCCAAAAAATAAGTCACTACAGTAAAATATTGTTACAGTTTCAAACCACTAATAATTAAAATAATGATTAAAATGCAAATCACAAAAAGTTTTTCTCATAGGTACAAAATAATTTAATTAAATAATAGTCAAACAAGGAAGAAAAAGTCAGTACTAACCTTATTTAAGCTCTCAGTTTTGAGCATGAAATAAAACAACAACATTGTGTATTGAAAATATGGAATTAAAGCAAACAGTCAATTAATTAAATTACCAAACCAATAATTACAATACACTTCCAGCCCTTTCAAAAGTACAATTCAACATCAAAAGTACGATTATTAAATTATCATCTCCCTCAGCAAACATTATTTTCTGCACAAAGTGCTATAAGGATACTTAGCGCTCCCCAAGTATAAACTTCAAAAGCGTAAAACACAAAAGTATTTCACAAGTGTAATGTTAAAAGTATATGAAACCTTAGAGACTTCTTTTAACCATTTTTGTTATCTCACCAAACTCTCCAAAAATGACTTTTCAAGTATGCTTCTTTTAAGAATACACAAACAGAACAATAAGTATTACAGGCGTAAGCACACTGACAATTCGGACTATTTGTGAGTGATTTTGACAGATGCAAACAGAAGACTATGAGGGTAAGGCTTGTATCACACAAATTTAATTAGCATTAAATGAAATATTTTTTCTATTTGAACTGCAAAAATTCTTCCTCCATTAACTCACATTGAACTTTTAAACCAACTATCATTTGTAAATAAATATTTAAAATAAAATTAACATTATTCCATTCCCTAAATTTTCCAGCATTCATACAAGTTAAAGATAACAAAATACATGGTACAGAAATGAATTAGAGGGTACTTAAGAAACATCATCATTTGAAACTAATTACTACAAGATGTATCGTTAGCAATAAAAATATTAAGAAAAGGCTTTTTGCAAACGTTCATCTGTTGAAATGTTAAGACAAAAACACATGAATAGAAAAAGTTTACCTCAAAACGTTTCTCCACCATCCTTATCTGGCGTTCTATCGCAGCCCACTGAGGTCCCCGTTTCTGTCTGTTCGCATAATCCTGAGCAATGCATAGATTATCTCTGTTGTTAAGCATTTCCTGTTCAATTGCCGAAGCAGGAACTTTATCTTTGGAGTCCAAATAGGTCAGCAATCCAGACGGCTTAAAGGCAAAATGTATTCAATTAATTAGGATAAAACAAAAGACAAAAGATTCAATATCAATGATATAAAAATATGTGAGTTATATAAAAATATGCATTAATATGTATTAGTTAACAAGCAATTGAAACAGTGCCTTGATGCAAGGGCGAAAGTATGGGGCCAGTGGGACAAGCTGCTCTCTTTGCAGCAAAATTGTAGCGATAGTATCATAAATGTAACAATAACAAGACTTAATTATTGAAGGAAAAAACTAATTCGCGCTTCCATTGCAAAATATTTCATTAGTGAAAACAATAAAAATTTTAACACAACATTACAAATAGATCACACAAGACTAAACTTCCAGAGACAACAAAGATTTCGTGATTTCACTTCCAGTTTAGAAGAATTGAGTCAAAGATTCTCCAAAAAATACAGAAGTTTCCACTTCAGTAACAAGCGTTCACAAGAAGGCCTAATCATTTCCAAATACTTTTTATTTGTAGTAGAGTTTACAGAAGTGTAAAGATACAAACTTAAAGTGTAAATGCAGTTGAAGTCATGAAAACCTGAAAGAACAAGAGTTTTAGGAGTACACAAAATTAAAAATGCTTTTTATGTCAACACTTCAAACATATTTTGTTTTTCGTTGTGTTCAATCAGATGATAATTTTGTTCATTGTAACTTCTTTAATTTTATTTTTTAATAAATATAACGTACATAGTACAATAATAATTTCTTTCTAATTTTCCTCCCCTATTTTAACTCCTAAGTTTGTCTCCTCAGGATAATTATGGCACCTCTGGCTTAAAGTATATTCCATATATGATAAAGTCTGCAGGTTCAATCAGCCACTTGGCCAAACTGGGTTAGGTTCACAGCTGGGATGTTCTTCTCCTAATCCAGATCAATGTCTGCTCATTACCTAATATTCCCAGGCAATCCAACATCTCTTTTTCCCAATTCATAAGATTAGGTGAAAGAGCAAAAGTCAAAGATCATATAATACTTAAAATAAGATCTGTGCACTTTAGTATAGTCTATAGTACCAAACAGTGTGTACAGTATAATGAGAGAACAAGTTGAATAATTTTAAATGGTCAGATATTAAAATAATTGAGATTAAGGAGGTGATTAAGAAAACTGCTTCCAATGCCTAAAGTACTTTTTAGCAATATATTAGTTTCTTGATGTTTTGGAAATCAAAAGTAACTTTTTGATTGTATTCCAAAGTTTTTTGAAACTTTCAACTCAATACTTAAAAGAAAACTCTTGTATCTTGTTTTTCTACTTTATAGTTATTAGTATTACATTACATTATTCACCACGAAGTGTTCCATAAATAAGGCATTTTTATACTAACATGAAGACATAAGAAACAAAGTTACAGTCTACAAGTATTGTTAAACTATATGCCAAATAAAATTTTTGAGATGCATGTTAAGATTTTGTGTGAGCAAATTTAAAAACTAATTTATTACAATATGAAGTCTGCTCAGCAAAAAAAAATCCCTATCAACAGAATGAAATGTTTTAATTGCTTTTTGGAGAATACTTATTATTGTACATACCATGATCCTCTTGAGTAATCCCATAGTCGTAGGGTGACCTGTAACCCAAAGACCTACTAGGTGTCTTGAGAGCTGCCTATGAGCCAGCAAGCGTCCGTCTGAGCCCACAGCAAACAGTGCCGTGAGAAGATGGCGAGGCAGGGCTCCTTCTGCCAGCGCCAAGTCTTGCATGCGAGCAGCCACTTCGGGCTCCCCTTCCTCGATCACCGCACGCATCACCAAGCCAGCACCCTTCACCACTGCTAGGGACGGGTGCTGGAAAATATTATTGTCAATCAGAAGCGTACAAACTTTTTTATACGGAGGATAAGTGTCAATAATCTGTGACTACCTCATAACTTACAACTAATTACACTACATATAGATGCCTATATACTGTTTCTTAAAAAAGAACTACATACTCAAATTATTGAAGCATTAAAATGATTTTAATAAATAATTAATCGAAAAAGATTTTGAGATACAATTACAAGTAGACAGCGCAAATTTGCCAGAAACTACCAAATGATGTTCCTGGCACTTTCTATTACTGTAACACATAGAGATGTTTTACAAGTGAGCAATATTCTCTGAACGTTAATTGTTTCACAACCAAGGTCTCAGATGTTCTGGAGTGAGTATAACAGATTTCACTTTAACTCCAGAATTAGTAAGTTCATTTTACTCACTTGAAACAAACGAAATAACGATCGTCCATGATCAGCCACCATTTCCAACAAATTATCAAAGTGTTTGCCATCTGTAGTCTCGCAGTAAGGAACACACAGAGCAAAAGTAAGGTAATCTAGCATAGCAGATACAACTAAAGCACCAGTGCCATGAGTCTGCAAAAGAAAAGACAGATTTATTGAATGTCACTTTAAAAAAAAAAAAAATTAATAGCACAAATAAAAAGAAACTTTTTGCACACTATTATTGCAGTACATTTTACTAAATTACAAGAATAAAGATCACGACAGAGTAGACTAGAGATTTTAAGCTGATCTTATTTGGGACGCATGTCTCAATTCCCAAACAAGTTCATCTTAGAGTCATTTGTGTGTAAATAAAACTCTCAATGTGATAACCATTTTCAATAAGCAAAATTTCAAATACAATTTTTCATTAACTCAAAGATCTTCCATAGCACATAAGGTCTCATACAATATTTATCTTACAATTTAGGACATGCAGTGCATGATAAATGCATGATATTTATTCAGAAATAACTTCATTAGGGAGAACTTTAGTAGCCCACGCACATATGTTAATGGACATGAATTTCACTGAGCTAGATAGGAGAACCTCTACTAAACAATCTCCATTGGTCTCATTGAATAAGAGTTAAGACTGGTTGTTTCGCTTTGATACAAAAAAAGAATAATACAAAAGTTATAATATTTCTTCACAAATTATGAGCAATTATGTTTTATCAAAATAAATTAATAAATCGATAAATTTATCTACAAAAATAAAATAAAATATTTCATCCAGTTCAAGCTGTAACATTGGAAGATACCGGGGTGACAATTCAATTTAATGTTCTTGAAAGATTTTTTTAAATATCTGGAAGCGCGGAAATCTTAACAGCATAAAATATTGATATATATGAAAAGTAAAAAAGGTAAAAATCTAGTGTTTACAAAATTTAATTCCAAGGATAATGTAAATTAAACAAATCAAAGTTTTTTGGTAAGAAAACATTAGTTGCTAGACAAAAATCTTGAATTACTAGACAAAATATTAACACCTGTCCAGTAACATGTTAATTTGAATGATCAGGAATGAATAGGTATTCAAAAAATATTTTAAAGTATTTCCAGACACAAATGTTTAGATAATAATAATCAAATTAATAAACACAATTTTTAATGAAGTGTCGTATTTTTCATGATTTCATGAGTATTATGTATTTATTATTTAATCAAAACTTTAAATATTATTTCTTTAATTTTAAAATTCTGGAAGAAGAGAATTGAACCATAAAGTTCATCAAGATTTTGCATGTGTTAGCAATGTATCATGAATGCAAACAATATCAGAAGCGATTTTCACTTTGCAAATGACAACCAGGAACAAATTTACAGTATCCAAACAAAATTTTCTCATGAATGTATCAATCAAGTTTATTAATATTTTTGACATCTTGATCCCTCAAATGGGTAGCCCTTCTCCAGAAATTAAAACTAAGAGATATACCAGGTCATTAAAAGATTTGCCAGAACACACATAACCTCAATATGTGTGTCCTAAGTCACAAACGTTTGAAACAAATTTTCTCGAGAAGGGCCGAAATGTCAAAAATATTAATAAACTTGACTGGTATGTTCATGAGAAAATTTGGTTTGGATATTACATCAACCAGTGATACCTGTTCTTTATATGAATTAGTACCCATCCTGGCCCGGGTTTTTCTCCGTTTTTCCTTCTGGTAGAGGCGGATTTATCATACAGGTTCTCTAGGCTTTGTCAAGGGGCGTGTTTATTGTAACAATAAATCGTGAATTTAGTGTTATTTCAATTCTTATGATTTTTAAACACTATACTCAGAATAATCTATAGTTCGATAATAACTTGTACATGTAATTTTTTGCTTAAAATTACAAACATATTGACATTCTATTAGTATTATAACTTGCAGCTAACTTTTTATCTTATCTAGAAATTTTTGCTGAATTTTTTTGAATCCGCCTCTGCCTTAGGGCCCTTGATCGGAATTGATGGGATGGTCCCTTGCTTGCTTCCGGAGAGTAAATTAGTTTTTTNTTTCCTCCACGTGGTCATACGCAGTTTGTACTGTTTTTTGACAATAAATTTATTTATTATTTATTTATCATGGAAGTTCCTGGAAATGATGGAAAATTCAATGTGACACAAAAAATGACTTACAACGTGACCAATCCACATTTCTAAAAGACTTTCCAGGAACTTCTGAGAGGACAAAAGGGATGATTTATTTAGTTGTTCCTGACGCAAATCATAGTCGTCGTGCATTGGATGCATAAGAGCACAGATCATGTCAATGGCAGCGTGCGTCACGCTCTCATCTTCTCTCTTCAAGGCCTTCACCACCTTCAAACCAACGCTTTCCCTGAAACTACAATCAGAAGAGTTAATATACAATAATTAAATTAGTTTTAACACCACAATTATTTCACAATTTATTATCAAGGACCCAGATCAAACCAAAATATGGATCCAGTTTCAGTGCCAATTCTACTATACGAACAAAATATTCATACCTATTCCAGAACCAGAATTTTTTAAAAAAAGGTTCTTTAGTGTTCCAGTTCTTAAGCATTACATTTACTAAATTAAAATTTTGATTGAAAACATCTTATTGTTTAATGGTCATTGTAAAATAAAATTAATTAAAAGTATTAATTTAATATCACAGCATTTAATTTGAATAAGAATTAAAAATGCACATTAAAAATTGAAATATTTGCTCAACCTTTTCAGTATTTGATTAAGAAGTAACTTATCATTTCCTAACTTAAATTATTTCACATAAAAGCATGTATCAACATAATTCCAAAATGTTTTAGGAACAGTAAAACTATCTGTTTGATACTTAGAGATACATTACAATACAAAGCATTACAAACCTATGATTAAGTCAAAGGATACTTCATTTTCAAAGTTTATCTATTTCAATAACCTATAGAAAAAACGGTGCAGAGTTCAATGGAGAGAAAAGAATTCCTAAAAAAATGACAAGATATTTCCAGATTCAAACAAACAATGACCTTTAGTTTCCTTTAATCCCCAAAATTTGTACATACAAAAATGAGAAAATAAATAAAGAATTTTCAAAGAATTTAGATTATTTTTACTATCCATAATAACAAGGAACTAATTCACTCTCAACTTGTGTTGCACTAAATTCAGGAAAATAATTGATTATTTCCTACTAAACAAGGATGGGTCAAAACTGGGAGGTTGGTAGTAGTAAGCATTGTGCACATATGCTACAGGGATTAGTAGAGACTAATTGTATAAACTTGCTTGAAGGCAAGGAAAGAGTGGAAAATGTGTACATACTTTTTGAATGACCCCATATTACTGTATAATGTTTATCAAATAAAAATATTTAAACAAAAATTCTGCACTTTTATTGATTTTTTAAACAGAACTATATACTTTTTTCACAGCCACTTTAAAACCTACAAAAAGATAAATACAATGATGTAACACTTATTGAATTTGAACGAATCACAGAGGTATAGTAAAGCAAATAATTTAACATTTCCTAATAATCAGTATGGTTAACCTTCAAACTCACGCTGGGGTGGAATCCACCCCACAGCCAGGGGCAGATTTTGGGAGGGGCCCATGAAGGAAAATACTAGGGTTTGCGAGTTTCTCCATCGGATTTTTAAAAAAATTGTCTTCTTGTAACTGCAATTTAAGACAATCCTTTACATGAATAATACATAAACTTAATTTGCAGTGCTCATTTACATAAAACTTAAATTAAGTTTTTAAAATAATTGTTGTTGTTTTTGCCAAAATTTTACTTAGGACGTTCCTTCTAATTAATCTATTCACTGCTTCCGATTTATCGAAAACTCATGTATGAAATACCACAAAATTAGTGGTATTTAATGCAAGGATGAAAGTGGTAATATTGAAATATTGTTGAATATCAAAAATTAATTGCACAATTTTTTGCCTAATGCATGAAAAGAGAAAGATCTTATCTTTTTACACATATATTATTAGTTCGTCTTGTTGCTATCAATGGGCATACTAACTTTTTTCTAAGAAAAATTCTTTTATATTATTACTATCTCCTATATTAGTACATACCTCCTGTGCCCCCCTTGGATCTGCCACTGCCCACAGCTATGTTTTTTGTTTCTTATACAATAAATTTTACTCATTTCCTGTTTAACTCTGTGTACCTCACTGTCTCCATCCCCGACTCAGTACACTGAGCTTTAATTGGTTTTCGCACACTTATTCTCCCGTCAAAGAGCCAATGTTTACTGCTTGGGGTGTGATCCACCACAAGCGTGTCATCGCTATGAAATATTTTGTTACCACAACGTTCCGAGGCAGAGTCACTTTCTAGACGTCCACCCTCGCACCCTATTCACCCGCAGCTATGAGGGGCGGGGTAGGGTTGCTGAGGGACAATTCTAGTTGCAAAACAGCAAAAGCAGAACTTCTCTGACGCTGCTGCGACTTGAGACGATAAAAAATTTCGTTGTCAGAGTGGGAGTATCGTGCGCACACTTTAAAGTATTTTACCGTGTTTAATATTTCAATTACTTCAGTGTTTTGAACTTATTATTTGATTTTTTGAAGCTGGTAAGTGTACATGTTTGATAAAATGGATAGATTTACAGAAGAGTAGGAGAGAATAAGAATCTTGTTTGATAGTATGATCGAAACTAATGAAGAATTTGTCTTGGGTGATCAAAACCCCAGTGATCAAAGGTTTGAAATTACGCGAATAAAATTTAAAATTACTTTCCGTTCATGACATTTTTGAATGGATGCAACACATCTTAACATTTGAAAGTATATTTTATGTTGATTCTCTCACTTTGATTGTAAAAATTGGTAAATTTTATGTGTAATTTACTTTAAATTTCTCAATATAAAAATATTAATTTTACAAAACTAATTATTTGCTTCACTCTTCCTCTAGCAAAAATGTTTTTTACAATTTCAAAAAAAGAAAAGGGTAAAAATATATAGTATTTTTTCTTCACATGTAGCATAAAGTTTCATAAAAAATTGATGTTTATAGATTTAGTGTTTCAATTTAAAAGATTTCCAGCTTGTACGAAATAATAAAATTGGATTGCAAAAATGTTTACCTTTGTGATAAAAAATTATGATACGAAAATTAAAACAAATTACTTCATTTAAACAAAATTTACTTTGGGGTGGAATCCACCCCGTGTATTTAAGTTCCAGTTTTCAGTCAGTGTGTGCGCTTGAGGGTTAAGAGAATGACCGCCTCACGTGGAGTGAAGTACTCCACACATGCATGAAAAGCATGTGAGGGAGGGGCAGCCGGTGCTGTAGTTCCAGGGCCCGGGTTGCAAAGGGGGTCCGGCATGGCAGGTCTTAATTTTGCTCTCTAGAAGAACTCAAATGATTTCTATGAAATTCACAGACATCACTGAGAGCAACATGTCACTAAATTCTAGAAAGATTATTGCAGATTAGAAACAGTTCCTAACCAACCCTTTTTCTGCTTTCTGGTTTTGAATTTTAACTCTCCCTCACTGAAACGAAATCATGTTAAAGTGAGTAATTTAGTTGTGGTGGAGACATTGAGAGAGTAGTGGGGGGGGGGTAAAAGTTATCCTGATGCAAAGCGTCTGGTTTTCCTCTTCCATGCACCAAATATTGTATTAGTCGCAATGTTGTATCTCTATTGTAATTCATTCAAATTCAATAAATATTATATCTTCAAATTTGTCTTCTCGTGTGTTTTGAGGTAGAAGTGAAAAAAATAAATTTGGAATTCCATTTAAAAAATGAATAAAAGTGGCAATATTTCTGCAGCTAAAAATGGCTACAAATCATTTATTTTGAGTTGTTTCAGAAAAGCACCTTTATTGATTCATCCTCTTTCTCAAGCTCACAGCATATTTTATCTTTCAAATTAAAAACAGTATATGTTCAACGCAGCAAAAAGGTTGGATTTTTTTTTACTTAGAATTCATTGAGTTATAGTTATTTCAATATTGTCCACCTCAGACCCTGTAGGTACTTAAGAGATGGAATTGAGAGAAAATAGAATTACCCAGCCATCTGTGTAAAAGCTGCAAATCCATATTTTGATGCTACAAGTCGTCTCAGTGCATGGAACTGTCCTTCTAAATCATGAAGAGTGATTGTATTTTGGTCTCCTTCCTTTTGAACTAGGGCTTGAAGAGCACCCAAAATGAGTTTTTCTTTGTTTTCAGCAAAGAGATGCTGCAACAATAACAAATTTTCCCAAATATTGCACTGTAACTTGGTTTTAATAATATCTAAATATATCTTGGAATACAAGCAACATTCATTAATATGTTTAACACTCCATAACTTCACAAAACTTATTTTCACTAAGTTTCACATTTTCTAGAATTCATCTTCAATTACAATCAATTGGGCAAATCAAGTTTAGGAGTTTCTCTTCCTTCTTCCTCAACCTAGTCATCTCAATAGGTTTCTGAAGCACTAGTAATACAAGTAATACAATTTTGATCTTCATCGTAAAATCCTGGTCTGAGTTTTTAACCAGTTTTCCTCTCGGTAGAGGCAGATTAAATAGGTTATCCGCACTCTGGCCTAGGGGCAGAAGCTCATTAGCAGTATTGTTATTATTTATCTCAAAATTTGAATTATTTTAATATTTCAAATTTCTTAGCAATATTTTTGAAATAATTTAAAGACTTGGTAGTAATCCCTATTTGTTAAATACCTTCTTGAATTCTAATAAATAATAACTTTTTTTGATATTCTGTAGTTATTAAAACAAGTAGCTAACTATTTTTATTCTTACTTTAGAGGGGCATATGCCATGATATTACCTCAGGGTGCAGAAATTATAAATCCACCACTACTTTATAGCTCTTGATCAGAATTGATGGGGTGGTCCCTTATTTACCTCCAGAGTAAGAAAAATTTTAAAAAAGCTACTGCAAATTTTTCAACACTAGTTTTCTAAATTTTCAGCATTTTAAATCTTTTCTTTCAATTTTTTTGTACAAATGAAATTTTAACAGCACATTAACCAAAAATGTATCGGAGTTAACTAAACATTTATAAATGCTATGAAATATATGGCAACTCAGGTATTTATAATTATAGGAGGGAGATGGTCCTTCCAATAGCTTGTTTTAATAATAAGTAATACTTTGTGAAGTTTTAGAATGTTAATATATCAGTATATGTTCAAATAATTTTCGAGAAGAAACATTTAATTTCACGCACATCCTGAGTAACAGAGTGCAGAAGACCACTATATGGAATATTCGCATTAAACCTCTCCACTACTTCTGTGAATGACCTTTTCCCTGGAGGCTGTTGAAGAAACTTCAGATGGTGAGACTCCACCTGCAACATGGGAATAAAGGTAAATCTTTAGAATTGTATTAATATTTTCCTCTTTTTTTTTTTTTTTTTTTTTTTTNTTATCTGTATTCCAATCAAACAACAAGTACATCACCACATGTATATTCAAAGTGATGTAACTTTACTAAACATGGCTGCCTGGCAAGAATTTAAGTAATATCCTAATAAATATTAATAGTGTTTACAAAAGTGACAATTTGCAGTAAAAGTATACAAGTTAATAACAACATCAAGATGCAAGGTAATATTTGTTCCACATATTCGATGCAGAAAGAACTGAATAGTGCCACAAAAACAAGATAATTGAATTGATGGCTAATGTTGGTGATATATGTAAGATTTAAAAAATTTGAAAGAATGCAAGGAATACTTATTATTACTTTTATGGACAATAGCAAAGTAAAAGCATTGGCTACACTAATTAAAAACCTTGTACCAACATCAAGCATGTTACACTGGCAATACATAAATTAATTAATTAATAATTTATTGTCGAGAGAGCAGTAACAAACTGCCTATGGCAATAAACTAATTTACTGCTATTACTATGTTTAACACTCCATAACTAATAACTTTAGTTTATTAGTTTACAATAAACTAATAAACAGTGCCCTCCTGTTTATGTTTCTTCTTCCTTAGGTTACATTTTCTCATAGCTAAGTAACATGACTATGAGTATATGCCCAATTTCTGACAAATTATGAATAGTTCAGAAATCCTTACAGATTTTTCTGTGAAAAAGACTTGATACTCATTTTACATTCAGATGAAACGGCCTACATGTCAGTCTGGACATGGAAGATTGGTTAAAATTCATCATCAGGATTTGAACTCCGACCATCATGCCTACAACTCAGCACACTGCGCACTGAACTACACAGACTCCATTACCCCATTTTTCAAAATTCTTAAACTAATAGCTTATATGGTTGGAATACAAATGAATCATGATATATAAATACCTCCTCTTCAACTGGACTACATAAAGGACCAATTCGTTTCCCTTTAGGTGTCAAAGTCATTTTCACATGAACATCTCTATTACCAGATGCACGTACACCATCCAATAAGGATGCTAATAAAGAATCTCTGAAAAAAGTTATTTTTGAGCATTAGTATCAATATTCTTGAGGTAGATAGATATTTCTACAAAAGTATCATAATATAACAAAACATACAAAGAAAGAAGGAAAAAATAATTTGTTGAAAGTATTTGCTCAGCTTCACCTAGTTTCTACAAGTATATTTTTTACTGTTATTTTTGAATTAATGATGGGACAATTCCTTAGATGCAGCCGATGTGAAAAAAAACTGAATTTCTATCCACAGTGGTAAATTACTTGTTTAAGTCTTCATTACGATATTTTGTAATAAATAATTTTACAATGTATTCATCAAGAGTAACTTCTATGCCAAATATAAAACAAATAAACAAGCATACAATTTGTTTATTTAGTTTAGGCATACCCTCAACAAACAAATACAAATGAAAACACTATAATAAACAAAATTGATAGCTTTAGGCAAAACAAAAATCTAAAATTGAAATCGAAGAGCCCTAAGGTATGTCCCTGGAGGTTACAGAGGGTAGAACTCTGCTATTTCTCAGCTTCAACATAAGCAGGTGATGTGGTCGAGTATCATGCTCTGGCTGTAATGACCTCACAAACAAACCATGTACTGATTTTATAGCAGGAATTACAGAAATACATTAGTCTAGGGAGACAGTTTGAAGGTTAAGTGATGGGTAAAAAGGACCTCACTGGATTTGAATCCCAATTATCCTGTCAGCAGTTCAGTGATGGCCTACCAAACAACACTGACTCTACAAACATATGCAGAACCATTAATTTCCCCACTACTTCCTGGCAAAAAAGCACCAATTTAATGAAGCTATTTTTTACTGGTTTTTCTGACCCAATACACAGAAACTACTAAAATCTTGCCTCCTGTCCTCAATTTTGCTACATTTTCTTTTCCCTTCTGTCTCTACCATCCCAGCATTACATTATATGAATAGCCCCTTCAATAGAAGAAATAATGGAAATGAATAGAACACACCTGTCAGTTGCTGTATAAGTGCGAACATTACCATTTACATATTCCACAGTGAACTCTTGAGGATTTTCTCTATTCCTTATTAATGAAAAAATATCTGATAGTGGTCTCAGAGTACATATACTATAAGTCTGAGGATCTCTCTCCAGTAGACACGACTCACTCAAACATAGAATTCTTTTTTGTGGCTCTGAATGGCGGCAATTCTGAATTTTATGAACATTGAACTCGGACACTGATGTAACATTTTCATCTCCACTGGAATCAACAAACAAAAAGTTCAGATTAGCAAGTATACATGTATTCACAAACAAGAAAAATTAAACATTCAATATTCAATTCATAGACACACTTACCTGAATTTACCAAATCGTTGATTCAAGAATTCATCCATAACAATTGCACATTTAAGAAACTTTATACATACACCTATATTTGCACTTGCTGCATCTTGCATTTTTTTACAAATGTCTCCAAAATGTAGTGATGAAAACAGATGCTGAAAGTTAATTCCACAATTCAATATTTTAGAAAATAAAACATTTTGATGTTAGGAAGAGAGATTAATACAAGGAAAGGAAACAAGAAGGGTTCAAATCAATGAGGAGGGATAAATAGAACGCTTATACCTACATACTTGAATGTCCTGGACATGCAAGTATGTTTTGATTCTGGTCACACAAGCCTATGTTTACACACCAATACTTAATTTTTACCTGTATTAGAAAGTGTGATTTGAACTCTGGATTTTCAAAATATCACACAAAATTTAAATCATCACTCTAGGCTAATTAATTCAACAAGAATAGGTTCATTATTAAATTATACCATTTATGCAAAGCGTTAACATATTAATATGTAAATAGTCAGATGATAGAATATTTTTTAAAAATATTCTAACACTTCTGAAACACACTTCAAAGATCAATGAAGAGAATTTTTTTAAACAGAATCAATGCAGTAGTATATTTAAAACAATTTTGTTGTGTATTTGTTATATGAACAGCAGTATATTTGAAGCTTAATTATTCCTTCCTTTTCTCAAATTAATATTTTAATATATTTATACGATAATTATACAATTATTATTTTTGCCAAAAGCAAATAAATATTGCTTATGTCCTAGTGATATCCATTAATCTAATTCTCTCCAGAATCAAGCAAGGGACCACCTCACGAATTCCAATCCAAGTACCCAAAAGGAGGATCCAAGAAAAATTCTGGCCGGGAGTAGGGATAGCATACAAAACCATGCCAAGATTGAGAATAGATAAAAATGCTTAATTATAAACAATAAGAAATAACAATAAGCATTCAGTATTGATATAAGAAATACAAATTAATGATGATGTTAAAAAATAATACAAATAAATCTTCCTTACCATTCGACCAAAACCTCCAGAAACAACAACAAAACCACCTGGGTGATCTTTGACTTCTGCCATCCCTTCTATATCTTTATAACAATAAGAAGCAAGGACAGCATTAGTGGTTGGATCAAGTTGGTCTAGAGAAAATGGTGTGACTTCAAGAAGAACTGGCAATTTTGTGTCAGACCAATGATACTTAAAGGCATTGTACTTCTGAAAATAAAAATTGAACAAGTAAAGACAATTGCTGAGAGTTATATGTACCACATATACTTACAAAAAGAGATATCCCAATTAAATTTTGAAAAAAAACCTACAAAAAAGCGATGTTTCTTATGTATATATTATTTAGGATCATACTACATATTTTGGATTTAAATTGAAAATATGGGTATTTTTTATTCTTCAGCTCATGCCATTTTTGTTCAGCTTTGTTATGTTATAAAATAAAGATAACTTAATATGCAAAGAAACTTTGAGCACTATTATAAACACTTCTTCAACTGAGAATCAATTTATTGGTAGAATAACATGTCAAGATATCCAAATTATAGTACTTTTATAATTAAAATGGTTAAGAAGAAGTCTCACAAAAGTCAAACCAAACGGCATTCTTTAGTTAATATAATCACAAAATTTGAAGTAGAGAGGAATATTGTTACAGAAAACCATATGTTAAGTATTGTTAGCCTATAGAAGATATTTCTTGAATATAAAAACTAATTATTGAAATCAAGTTCTTTATTATAATCTTATGTCAAAACGTATTTACACAAATGTGCATAATAATTTGAAATGAAGAAAAGAAACATCACATTTACTAGTAATATTTCATAAATGCATTATCCCCAATTCTTTAATATTGACGGGAGTTTAATTTTGCATTCCTTTAATATTATTTCACAAAAAAACAACAACAAACAAACATAGGAAGGGGTGTATAAGTACAAATTACTTATACACCCCATTAACAAGAATTTTCAGATTCAATTTTTGAATAAACTTTAATAGAAATATATCATTCATGCAGTTAAAAATAGTTTGAAATTTAAATAAATATAAAGCATAAATGTACTTAGTTCGTTTATTTTTAAAGTTCCTTTATACCATTTAAATATAAATAGTGAAAAATAAAGTTTAAATTTTTTTAAGCATATTGATGTGCATATTTTAGGGGATTTTAAATGCTGTCACATTTATAATACTGACATTAAAATAAATGTACAACAAAATTATGTAATACCATTCTACTTTTCAACAGCTAACATAAAATACTCACAGGGACATCACGAGGTTTTTGGAGAATATATCTAAACTTCAAAGCTTCTGTAAGCAACTGCGGTCTTTGATCTGAAGAAAACTTCATACTGTCATTTTTTTTCATAGAGAGAACAAACTCATTGCTAAGGTTGGGTGCCCTCGTGGTGGGTTGAATAAGAATATCATTATGAGACCATTTATTAGTAATTTCCAAGGTGCTAGGGTTATATGTTGAAATTCCCAGAGAACCAACGGAAAAAATTCTCTTATATCTGAAAAAAATATGATTTACATTAAAATTGTAGAAAGGAATCTTCACAATGAACAAACTTCTCTGAAAATTAAGCAATTTACCGGCCCTTCCAGGAATGTTTTGTGACAAGAAAACATGCCACATCTTCATTATCTTTCAAAGGTGCCATTGCCATACTCTTAAAAAAAAGTACTACTATTTCTTCACGTTAGATTGATCATGTCACAAAACGCTTCTCCTTTCTATGAAAATGGTAAGAAAAATAATTCGTTTCAAAATGGTCCATCGAAGATTTTTACCATTCCGGTGTTCAAACGGATGGGCGTACGAAATGTCAAGATATGTCAAGTTAAAAACTCGATTAGTTCCAACATACCATTAATGACATTGCACACATTCGCAACAATATGGTAAGTCATATACTCACTTCCCGGAGCATATATTATGATCTTACTACCCACTATAACGCAAATAAAACTTCAGGATGTAAATTGGAAACACAAAGTTAAAACAACAAGCATGGGATGCCGCCATTAAAATGTATATATTTCGAGAGTGTCAGCTGTTCCCTCCATTACCACTTTTCAACATTACACAACTTGGTTTTGTACGTCAATTAACTCTAATTATGTGTTTTTGAGACTAGATTTGAATTGAAAATAGAAATCACTAATTATATCTTATCATTTATAGACTTTCTGAACATATTACTTGGTTATGTCATTCATGAACTTTCGAAATTGTCATTCCAACGAGGGAATAAATATTTGTTATGTTGGTGAGGTCCAATGACATTTTGACAACTCTGAAATCAGGCGAGAAATGAGTAGATGACAGCAGCATGTGATCAGCATGTGATGGACCAGGAAAAAAACTGCTCTTCATAAGACGTCGACATAAACTGAAAGACCGAACCAACCACGAAAATATTATTATTATTATTAATGCGAAATCAAGCCTATTGTCCACATTACAAAAAACACTCGGATAATGCTCTGATAATAAAGTGCTTATGCGAAGATTATTATTTTCTAGTTTTAGCAGTTTTGTGAGGAGGGAGATAATTCTAGATAATTAATACGAAAGCGATGCCGAAGTGCATAAAAGTTCATTCCAATGAATGCTTGGAAACAATCCCTCCCACGCCAGCTTACAGCCGGCGAGAGGAACAATGGGGGCAAATATCCAGGGGACATGTATAGCCTAGAGAACCGGTCCCTGCTGGTGCTTGAACATCGCCCCATCTTTTCGCACGGGCACAGAACCAAGTAGCACCCTTCCCCCTTCACACACAAATATAGATAACAGAAGAGAGAGAAAATGTTTGGAAATATTAATTCCACTCCGAGATGAAAAACTTTTCGGTAATGCAAGCATAAAAAACCTAATACCAAGATGTGGCAAACATTTCCATCTAAGATTGGCAGTTCAGCACACCGTCCATTGAAGAAATTTCAAAAAGATTTGAAATTTGACACTAATATGATGATTCTATTCCTCTTTTTTATTTAAAAATCCAACTTCAAGCACCTTAAATTAGAGACAATTTGAGGCATACTTTCTCTTATTTACTTCGGCATCATTCATAAAGAGAACTAGACTTTTTTGTTGTTTCCATCCTTTCACCTTCACATTTTTTCATTATAAAATCGTATCTTTACCTTTTAGATGGATCCACTTTTGTTTGTACTCTTTCATTATTGATGAAATTTTTTCATAAATCTTGAGACTCATGCAAAATTTTTGCCAATGCTTCAAAAATGCCCGAGTTTTCACAGGGGTAAAATTTTGAAATTTTCCAGGTAATTCCTTCCCCTTTTATGACATTGAGTTAGAGAAACATTCTAATTTCCTGGAAAGTCTTTTTTAACATGTCCCACTGCAGTTTAAAAAGTTTTGAACACACATCAAAAGTAAAATTGAAGGAGGAGAGTCACGAGTCACTTGGCTTCATTCAAGTAGCATTGAAATTATAACATTGATAAGTTTTTGTCCATTCTGATTATGACATGATTATAATAGGTCAGAGGTTTTCCTTGTATGTTAACAATGACATATTTTCTACTTTCTTCTTAGAAAATTACAACACCTGATATATTGGGAAGTTTGCCTGGTTTTCTCTAGGTCAAATGATTATCCAAACTTACAAAGGTAGATAAGGGATAATTGTATCAAATGTGTCTAAAAAAGAAAGGGTAGCTCAATCCTCAACAGTACCTTTTATGATTTATCAATTATTTTCTTCAAATATGAAAAATATGTAATAATCATTTCTGGAAAACTGGTTTTAAACCATGTACCTATAGTAGTCTCTGTGATGTGCATTATCAAGCTAAAACATACAGTGTAACTCAAGTTCACAAAAGAACTTAGTAATAAGGTCTTCTTCTATTTAAGTCTCGAGATAAAAGTAGTCCTTGCTGGAGATGGAAAAGTTTCACTGACATTTTACATTTGATAAAAGTAATTTTCTTCTTCTTATGAAAGAAAACTCTTTCAAGTCCCCAGTTCTTTTGTCCAAGTTGTCTCATGCTTGAAGATAGATAAATATGAAGTTCAAATTTATTTGCAACATGACATTTCTCACCTCTCCATTCAGATTTCACGATACTTCGTCTGATTCGTCATGACACGATTTTCACTGTACCCGTACTCAACCTTGGCACAGTTGTGCACTTTATCTCTGTAACCCCATCCTGGCCCGGGTTTTTCTCCAGTTTTCCTCCGAATAGTGGCGGATTTTCCTAGGGTGAGAATGTCATTAATACCTTTGTTTTATTATTCTCGAATTTTTACAGCACAAATATCTATAATTTTCTTTGAAATAATTAATGGATAACAGCATGTATTTATTAAATAATTTATTTTATAAATACTAAATCCACCACTGTTCATGGGCTCTTGATCGGAATCGATGGGATGGTCCCTTGCTTGTTTCCGGAGAGTAACTTATTATTGCCCCCCCCCCACACACACACACGTTCATATGCAGTTTGCAAATTGCTTTTTTGACAATAAAGTTTATTTACTTTTACTCAAATACTGCATTGATTCTTACCATTATAATTGTTGGAAGAAAATAAGTGTAAGTTACATAATTTATAAACATATTACTTCTCATGGTCAGAGCCCACACTAGGACTAATGCTGTTATACATTACATTGAACATAAGCCAAAAAGTTTTACACAAGTACAGTTTATTTTATATGTTCTTTTCAAAGATATTTACACAAGTATAGTAATCATAAATATCAACAGATGTTTGAATCAGTGTATTCTCCTAACTCTTATATTGGACCAAGAAATAACATTTGCCTTATCCATTTTGTAGAGACCTTCCTCTTCTACATTCTATTTCTAAAAGGAGGGTAACCAGGCGAACCTAAATCTTTATTTGCAACGGAGATGAATGTGCCTATCTCATTTTGTGTAATAAGTGCTTTTGGTAATTTCAAGACATTTAAACTGTCAGTATGCTTGAACGAATTCACTAGAAAGGGTACATACAGAGTATTATTCTTCAGATTATAATACGCTTTTTTAACGTGATGAAAAGACTAAAAGCATAAAAATTATAGCTTTGGACATTATGGCTAAAATTAGTTCCTTCATTAACTTTATGAATGTATCCATTAATTCACATTTTTCACATAGCATCATTTTTGCTTAACGCTAGTGGTGACACACATCAGTGATACCAAGTTCTAAGAAAGCAACAAATATTATTTGTGTTCTTTGTTGAACTGATTTGAAATAGCTACATGTTCCTGATCAATACTCCGACCCACAACTGCAACATGGCTTCACGTTACATAGTTTTGGTGCGAAACTGGTCTGTGACACCTGCACCACCAAATACGTAAATCAAATGGAATTTCCAATATTTTATTTTTACATATTTCTAATGGTGTTTGTACTTTATTTACTAACTGATAAACTTCATTAACTATGTTTGTGATGAGTACCTTACAACTGAACAATTGCTGAGACAGACTTTCAGAGATTCTTAAGACTGATGAAATCTCTACCCCTTGCTGTTAATCCTTGAAGACAAGGTCTTTGTTTTGAGTGGGGGAAAAATGGAGACAAAATATAGTTGTCACAAATGCAAGAGATATGTGTCTCTTGTGCAAGTAGGAGCATTATGCAAAGATTGTTCAGGTGTTGACGATTTTCAATAGATATTTACTTATTTTTGTACTAAACCTATTGTATTTAATTTTTTTCTAAATCTAAGCACAAGTTTAAGTTGATTTAGATAAAAAATATATTTTTAAATAAATTATGTGAAAAAACCTTGTCTCTTTAGTGCCATACTTAAAATTACCTAATTATTAAAAAACAATGCTGTAATTTCCAAAGTCAGTCTTTCATTGTAAAGAAACCACGTACTTTCCAAAATAAATCAACTATGCATAGAAATGATATATTATTTTAAAAATCTTAGCCTGAAGAGACCTGTCTCTGAGACCGGCATCACCGACTATGTAAAAAATCATTTCATATCATCACTAATGGGTTAATGTAAAGATGAACAATTTATATTTTACTGTAATTAATTTTAACTTTCCAAGTACTTATGCGAGTAATACTTAAGATCTTTTAGGTTATCCAATTCCAGGTCATCAACTTGTAGTTCACTTTCTTTTCGGATTATCGTCACATCCTCAGCATAGCAATATTAATTTAAGTAATACAGCAACATCAACCAATATCTTGTTGAAACTGAATCACATAATTCAGAAGATAACAAATAATCTTCCACAATTTCTTATAAATATTCACCAATCGACTACCATTACAGGGAATTTTCCCCAATTGTGATCTACAAGAACCAAGCACAATAGACTCAAAACAGAACCTAGAGACAATAAAGCTCTATTTTAAATAGTCAAAGGTTCATACTATTTCAAAGCTCTAATAGTCAAAAATTGAGACTATATCCATATATCACTGGGTTCTGCTTTGACACCATTATGCTTAGTTCTTTCTGGTTTGTAAAACATTGATAATGAGGAAAACTACCTGAATTATGCTAGAAAATGAATAAATACTTCTTTGAAATTTGTGGAAGCTTATATTTTTATCTAATATATTACGGATTAACATTTTACATAGGCATGACAAACAAAATAATGAACCACAACTGTTAAATCATTTTTAATCTAAACAAAACATCAAAAATCACACAATTTAAGGAGCAAAAAATAATAAAGGCAAATTTTTAGTACTTTGTTTATATTTGTCTAAGTCTTTGCTATTTGCTCTATCACAATGCTAACAAAATTCTTACAATCCTTTCAGAGAGAACTTCAATTTTCTTCCACTGAATTGAATTTTAAGGCCAACATATGGCACTCTATAAAGTTGACGGAAAGTTCAGATTTTAGGTTTCTTGATATTATGTAACTTACAAAATGTACATAACACAATGTTAAAAACCTGTGTTTCAGGAAGCACTATATGAAATTGAACAAAACATCATCATCAATGAAATATCAGAAAAAAGAAAATATTTATATTTTCATAGTTCAGAATTTGGAAAGTAGACTTGATATATGAGAATTGTAACTTCTCACAAAAAGGCACTTTTCATCCAGAATAATTAATCTTGTTCAAATTCACATTTCAAAACACTTAACAGAACTATGTTGGCAAATATATTGTTTACCATATGGTTTCACAGAACTAACATATAATGAGAGTTCTCAAGTACTTCAAATATCTGAACTATTCTGAAAGTCCATGAATATGATATGAACATTTTAAAAGTGGTATTAAAATTATTCATAATCCAACCCGGAGCCATCCACATAGTTAGTTGTCATCCCATTCAGTTTAAAGAAGAAAATAAACATAAAAAAAAAAAAAAATGAACACACACACACTTCATTAACAATTCTACATGACCAGAAAGATGGTACAACACTATTCATTTTGGCAGTGTATCCTTATTGATAATCATTATTCTATATGCTCTAGCGGTGTGCAATGCACGAGTGTTGAAGAACAACACTCAATTGTACATAAAATAAAATCCAAACATTTTGTCAAATAAAATCAATATCTGATCACAACCTTGCTACAATAACCAAATTTATTACCGACAGCAGCTCAGTTCTCAGTTCATTTTGTGCAAATTACAAAATGTGTGAATTTGTAATGTTTTGAGCAGTAACAAGAAAGTAACATCCTAAACACACAAAAACACTCCCATACAAAAACTCACTCACATACGTATTCACTATCATACACACTAGTACACAATTCTGTACACAGTCAAAAATCATTGGTATAAAACGTTTTGAGCAAACAGGTCCTTATCTGCATTGTTGCCCTTTGATAACATATTTTCTTTGCCCGACTACTCAGAACATGCTGCAAATTTAACAAGTAATGTAGGTAATATAGAAAAATATATTTCTTCCAGAGAGAACTGCAATTTTTTTTTTTTACAATTCTTGAAAGCGTACAGTGCTCCTCATTAGGTCTGTCTCTACAGCTGTCCAGGCCGCTAACAACAAAGTGCAACGTCCGGAAGGGACCTCTGGACACAAAAGACGATGACTTCCCCTAGCACAATCAATGAAAAAAACGTAATCTGCGACTACTTCCCTCCCAGGACCATAATGGGAGGAGTGTTACGAGGGCAAGGCAGGTTCAAATGCTGTCGGCGCACCGCCTCTCTCCAGCTCTCTCTGCCGCACTGCAACCGCTGTCTCCACCAACAGGTACAAGCATTTGAATTTGTCGTCTTCTGGTTCTTCTGGAGGAGTTGGCGGAGGAGTCTCCTGAGCTGACATGCACGGAGATAAGCTGCTCACACACGGCACATGAGGCACTGTCCAGTAATCTGCGCCGGGATGTGCAGGTACAGTTTCTGTCACTACTGGTTCACTGAAACACAGAGGTCATCACGTCAGCCCCTCTCTCATTTCTTCCCAGAAGGAAGGATACAAAGAACATATTTTCTTTGAATGCCATTTAGATATGAACAAATGTATTGAAACACAGCAGAGCCTGATCTATTTTAATCCTATTTAAATCACAAACAGAGCCCGATCTATTTAAATCACAAACAGAACCTGATCTATTTAAATCACAACTTAGGAAATAAATTTAATACTTCCCTTAGATTGACTGCACAAAAGATTGTCTAATTGAGATACAAAAGTAACTTCCATTTTCATTTGATATAATATTACCTCCCAGTGTGGTTTACAACTATTTAAGAGATTATGTTTAATCTACATTTATTACAACATTTTCAAAATCCCAAGATTACTAGGTTTGTCATCAGCATATATCTGTTCTTTTATAATTTAATGAAGATAGAATTTGCTCAGATATAACAAGCAGCTAGCTATTTTTGTTCTTATTTTAGGGGACAATGTCATAATTTTGCCTTGGGGTGTAGAAAGGTGAAGTCCACCTCTGATAACACCCTTAATCGGAATTCATGTTATGGTCCTTGCTTGCATACGTCGAGTAAATTAGTTTACAGTCATACACAGATTCTAACATATACGTAGATAATAAATTATTTCTCTTAAATCACACGATGGAATAAGAAACAAGCAAGAGTGACTCTCACCTGACATGAGAGGTGAAAGCTGCAATTGGAGTCTGATGGAACGCTGGTGCGCAATGTGTCTGGTGCGATGGAGCAGCGATCAGAGGACTTGTTGCGGCGGCGGCGGCGGCGGTCGGGAGGGCGCCGTGGGACGCGGAAGCCGCAGCGGGGGCGATGGGGCGCGCAGGCGGCGCCGGACGTCCGTAGCGACACACGATGACTCCTGGCCACGGAGCACGCGCCGCCGCCGCCGCCGCCCCGGCCCCCACGCCCCCGCCAGCAGAGTCCTCTCCGTCGCTGGTGGAGCAGCTGCTGTCGTACTCGCGAGGACTGGCGCTCCCGCTGCCGGGGCTGGCGCTGCCGGGGCTCGCGCTCCCGCTGGTGCGTCGCCGGCGCTCGTGCTCGTGCTCGTAGTCGTGGTCACGCGCCAGCGGCCGGCCCGTGCCGTCGCCGGAGTCCCAGCGCGCGTGATGGCGCACTCCAGTGCCGCCTCCACCGCCGGGGCCCGCGCGTCCCCCTCCGCCGCCTCCGGAGAACTTCTTCCCGCGACGCGAGATGGTGTACTGCTGCGGGTCGTTACCTTCACTGCGGATGATCTCGGGCAGGATTCGGCGGCGGGCATTGATGAACCAATTGCATACCTACCAACAAACATCCCATAGAACGGCGTTCATCCCACAAGCTTCGTTCTCATAGCGATGTCAAGAAATAGGGAATTACTCAAGAATGCCATCTCAACAAAATATTAAATCTCCGAAACGTACAATGCTAAATTTTGGTCATGGGAATAATATTTTATTTTGTACATTTTATTGTATTTCCTTATATTCTGCCACCGTGTAAGATCTGCCCATTTGCAGTTAAATAAACATTATATTCGTGTAAATGGAATAAACGTATAGAAATTAATTAAACAAAAATTTGTTTAAAAAAGAACTAAAATCAGAATTACTCTGCGAGTTAACACTATCGGATCAGAAAATGCCTATATTCACGTGGTATCACTTAACATCCTTCTATGAGAAAGGCAAAGCAGCATCGCTTTCTGGAAGCAACCAAGTAATTGCTCAAAGAGCCATCGTTCGCGATTTGAAACAGACCGAGCAAAAATGCGTCCTTTCGTGAAATTTGTTACGTCAGAACATAATTAAAAAACTAATAATAATAGTTAATAAATAATACTTTTAAACTAAAATCGGTTTCATTTATAAACTGTTAAAGGTTTCCGGAGTACAGGGGAGAAACGTGAAAAGCTTTCTTACGAGAGAGTTAAAGTAAAAAAAAACATGAGATCGTTTTCAACAGTAAAATTGTCGACACCAGTCAACACCTTCGACCTTGAAAACAAACTAAGGTCGTCGTTCGCATTTACGACAGTCGTTTTTTTTCCTCGCCCAACAGTAACTCAATGACAGATCCTCGCCTTCCGAAGACATTAGCCTTGGACGTACAGAACGTGAGGATGCCTTGTTCGCCTCGTCGAAAC
Source organism: Laupala kohalensis (assembly GCA_002313205.1). NCBI lineage: Eukaryota > Metazoa > Arthropoda > Insecta > Orthoptera > Trigonidiidae > Laupala > Laupala kohalensis. The sequence goes on from NNCF01130670.1 coordinate 74,698, forward strand.
TGCGACGTTTCAACAAATGTTTGCGGAGTGAGAAGCCCGACACAATCACAAGCTTCTCATTGAAATGAGGACAGCCGTCATATCTGCCTTCAGTCAGTGCTTACTCCTGTTCGCAAATAAGCGATCCATCCGTTGCTTTTGTGTTAAGAGCTAATTCTAAAGCGTATTTTATCAGCGCTAAGTACTAGTTAAAATAAATATTCCTCATCTTTGTCTTGACTTTTTGGTTTATACATCTCATTTAATGAATTTTCCGTGAGCAGACAATAGTGACAAATAAGGAGAGTGTTACAGGAATGAGTCAGCAGCGTCAACTATAGAATCATTTCCTTAAAATAAGATAAATGTGCTACTTATTCTAATGAACTACAACATCGTAAATGTTCCAGGTACAATATTTCAAACACGAAAGTGTTGATAAAACCGCCTCTGCAAAATACTTGTTTACGTCTTTGTAATTGTCAACAGAGATTCATAATTATCTCTTCAGACCTTGTTCTGAAGTTCGAGATAGGAGTCTGTTATAGTGTAAACATATCAGTGTAACGTTCATCAATTTTTCATATACGCAGTAGAAAGAAATATTAAAATCGTGAAAATATGGAGTTCTCTCATATATATCTATCCCTATTCTTTCGATACACAGACAAATGGGTTCGCCCAATTTCTCTCAGATTAATATACGCTCATGCACAAAAAAGGAGTCCTTTTCTGTACCACATTACATGCTATTACATGATTAAATCCATTTTTGATTATATTTGTAGACAATTCTCCCACATTATTAGTGAACTTAATCTCAAGCAAAAAGGACAAAAAAAGAAGAAAAGGAGTCCTTGGTTACCCAATTCGTCAGGAATTTTCCAAAACAAAAGCTAAGTTACCGCGACTTCTTTTGAATTTTATTGCGTACTTGATCCGCCTTTGATATGTATTGCAAATGTTTGTCATATTCAATGGTTAAAACAATTGCGAACGAAGCCAATCATGCTAAACAAAAAGATCTTGTACATAGAAAGACGCTGGCCAACAATTACAATAAGTGCTCATAGTGAAAACCAGAAAAATGGAAAAAGTCACTTGACAATATTTTCGCCGGAAATCTACACAATGCCAATTTCATATTTCCATTCTTTTAATTTTCATATTTTTTTAAAAAAATTAGCAAAAGGTTTACCACCAAAATGTATTATAATTCGTCCTTTACCTCCAACCACCTCTTAAGTGGCTGAGGAAGGCTGGACGCCGAAACTGTTCCGTCTAGTTTGTGAGTGACTTTTACGCGTTTTCTTTTCTATTTTTCATTACCTTAAAAAAATTAATTAATCGAAGCCAGAAGTGTCGCTTTATTTTCAAGATTTCCGTAGTATATAAAATTATATTATGTCCGTTTCAGATTGCATAAGTTTTACGTCTATATCGAAACGAGATCAAACTGCTCTTTTAATTTTCTTTTCTTTTCCTTTTTGGCTTTACGGCTCGCCGACATAGAGGTCATTAGAGCACTAAAATTTTGTACAGGTAGGGAAAATGCAGTTACGCACTAAGGAGAGAATGACACTCCCCGCGTGTGGGACTTGCTGAATGACTCAACCAAACCCACTAAAAACCCTCCTGAATTACAGTATAACCAAATACAATTTTTTTAAAAAAATTATTTAAACCGAAAACAAGGGGAAAAATAAATTTGGAGAGAGAAAAATGTTAATTCAAAGTAAAGGGGGACAACATTTAAATCCAAACCCTCCCGAGAACTTGTGGGAGGAGCCCCGTTTCGTGTATGGATTTGAGCAATGACATACGAGAAAAAAAAAGTAAAATACTGTTCCAGAGGCCACATTCCTGAAGGAATGAATCTAAAAAGAATTCCTGAAGGTATCAAAATCGGTTCACTTTGTCCCAGCATAACGTTTAAACTGTTGGGTAGATGGTGTCGCCGTTGGCTAGTACTATCTTTTAAATTGTGGTATGGTGGAATGTGCAATCTGCATTTCTTTCTCTGAGCTTGGTTTTCGCTGTCTCGTACCTGGAGCACCGTGAGATTCGCCTCCTGCGACAGCACCGCTTTCTCCGCGTCGCTGGGGTACGCGTTGTAGCGGTGTTCGTACAACCAGCGCTTCAGGATCTTCACAGAGTGCTTGGGGAGGTTGCCTCGGCGCTTGCGCACCGCGCCGCCTCCGCCGCCGCGCCGCGACGCTGCCCCCACGCCGCCACCGCCTCCGCCGCCGCCCTCGCCATCGGAGCAGCTCCACTCGCCGTCCTCGGAGCCGCTGCTGGACGGGAAGCGGTCGCGTGCTGGAACAACAGAGCGACTAAATGAAGGATGACGAGAGAGACAAACACATTTAGGTGATTGCAAATATGTTTTCAATTCCCAATACGCGCAAACCCTTACATGTTCTCAAGACGACAAACGGCAAATGGCGCAGTACGGAGTCAATCCGAAGAGCGACAAAGCACCAATTACTTTTCGTACTTCGGTGCCGTAACAATACAGTAATTTTAACGTTTAACTCAAGAAATTGTTGGCCGTACTGGTATGGTAGGGTAAGTGGCGCGACGTCTTTTTGCCAAAGACAGGGGGGTTTGAATTGACCGTACTGAAATAATTTTCTCCTTTTCATTCATCCACTCATCCTTTTTCTTCATTCAACATGTAATCAGAAAGGTACGAAACATTTTCACGATAATGGTATGGAAAGAATGAGACATTACGACATAATGACAGTTTTGACAACTAACTGGTCGGAACAAATGAATGACAATGACATCAGATGAATGGAAAGTAATAATGGTCTGGTATAAAGAGACTAAAATTAAATGTAAATTAGATCTAAGTAATTTATATTTTTGAAACAACATATCCAATGAAGTAATGTATAATTGGGTCTATCAATAACGGTGTTAAAGACAAGGTAGTCTACTTGGACGCATGCAATCAACCAAATAAAATGAAAGAAAAATATCAGATAGTCGTCTAAAAAATTGAAACTGCATAATCCAGATTCTACAACAATCCATTATATAATCTAATTAAAATAATGAAAGACTTACGATCTTCAATGGACAAATAATATATTTTTTGTAAAAAGAGGTCACAACGTTTCGACTTCGTTTCAAGTCGTCGTCAGGTGATATGATATACAAGTGAGAAAAGGCAGAAAAAGTAGAAAAAATTAATTCTTAGACATGGAATGGAAATACATGTTTCATTGTTGCCTCTTATGCCTCACTCGTTTGCAAACCCATTTTCCTCCCACTCAGGATGCATACCGCGCGCTCCCTCCGCGAGGTTTGTTTCTTCCCGCGCGCGCCTGGAGACGTGACCGCGGGGGAACACGCCCTACGTCATCGCTGGACGGCCCACGTGGGGCGCGACACTCAGCGTCCCAAGAAGAAATGACGGATCGGGGAGCTTCTGCTGATCGCGTCTCAGGAGAACAAAGATGCTGGTAAATGTACAGTCGGGATTGCAAATTCGAAAATGCTTTCGTCTGAAGAGCATTGGAGAGCTACTCTATATGCATACGTAAAAAGGATATCTCTCGTAAAGAGGTGTTACTCTCTAGCCCTTCTTCCAAAACTGAGATTTAAAAAAATTACATTTTCTCGAATTTTCTAAAAAAGAATTATACTTGTTTCGTATATCTTGGGCAATAAATAGACATGGGGTAATAAAATATATTCATACAGAATCGTTAATTGCCTTGAAATAACGCCGAACTTTCCATAACGTAGATCCGCCCCCACCCCCCCGAGATCTAAGGTTAAAAACTTAATTTCATGGATGTCACTGCTTAAAATTATTAGCGAGAATTAGAATTAACGGTAACAATACTTTTTAGCAGTAAAAGTTTATTTAATCAATAAGTAATATCTAAACAGAATTATTTAGGTAATTCATATGTACGTTTACACGCACTTAAAAAATGTTTGTTTTAGATAAACGTTTTAATTTGCTGTAATATCGAACTTCATAATTAGAAGCGAGTTTAAAGGACAAATAATTCCTATTTTGTCTCAATTGCAAATAAACGGCCAAACAAGAACCGCACACCAAAAAGGAAATACGAATGCGTCAGTCAATTTTTTGATTTGGGTAAGTTAACCTAACAAAAATACCATAAACTAGAAAGTAAATTTTCAAGTTACGCCACACAGCATTAATTTCATTAATTATTCTAGACTCGCTTTCCGTAATTATGATAGCATTCAATTTAGGATCTCAATTTCCAATGTATTGATCTTTAAATTTTCATTTTACACTGACATTCCTATTCAGAGAAATATCAGAAAAGTTGTTTTACTGCAGACTCGTTCGGAATTTCAGCCACACTCCCATGGTGTATTGGAGTTTCTACAGAAAGTTGGCATAAACTTTGAAAACAGGAAAAAATGAAATAACTTAATAAAATGTCATAAAAATTTGTTGCGATGAAAAAATGTTCCCGTAGCCCTATTGCAAATCTTCACTCTCAGTAAATTGTTCGGGACAAATTTCACCCACCAACCTTTCTTATCCAATTTGCCTATTCACATCAATTACTATACTTTCCACGTACACAAATTCAGACAGATAAAAACCCAACCGAACATTGATTGAATATAGAGCTAAAATACGAAGCGTATTATTAAACGGATTAAGTAAGCTAAAATTCAGTACTCCGGAGAAAAAATATAGTCATGTTCACTTTTAAAAAATTGTAGCCTCCCGCCCTTAAAATTATACGCATCTCCATGCTATTTTTGCACAATCAAATCGTAATAAAAAATTCCCTTCAATTATTGGAATCGCCACTTCCAGCCAGTTGCTTCCCAGCTTTTCTTTTTGCAACTGCGGATATAGAAAGAAAAGAAAAAGAAAGAAACGCTGTCCGTATCGAAATACAAGCTGTCAACGACAGAGCGTCCATGCAGCAAGAATTCCCTCGAGTCAAGGAAGCTGCGGGTTGCAGTGCAGTCCTCTGAGATCGCGGGATGGAAGGAGTGTTGCATCTGGGCGTCCTGTTCGCTGTAATTAAAGCTCAACGCGGCTGCAGCATCACTGGCCGCGTTCCAAGGATTGCATGCGAAGCACTGCGATAACCCAGCAAGATTTAGTTGCAATATGGGACTTCATTGGGTTTTTTATTCTCCAAGTTCACGACACGGCTGTTCAGTTTCAAGCTGCGCAAGTGTATGTTGAATTGTCGAAAGGAATGTTCGCAATGCTTCCAAACTTATTCGAATCGCACTCATATACGAAAACTGTAATATGACAAATTGAATAAACACCACGGAGAAATTTGACATAGTTGACCAATATACTATGGAAATAAGAATAATAAGTTCAACATTACGTTCGGAAAAATTTAATTACCGACGACACTACAGGAATAACAGGACAACAAAACCGACAAGAAACAATATAATATGAACCTTGCAATGGTAAACAAGATATTCCAATAGCGTGCTGGTTGGAAAAGAATAAATTAATTGGGAAAAATTGAATTGTAGTATTAATCGTATTGATGAGAGCGTAGTATAAATAAACGTCTTTGGAAAGGTAAGAAGTGAACGCCCAGAAAAAGTTCATTCGTAATAAGACTAAATCATCTTCAATCCCTTCTTAAAATCTTGCCACCAACGTGGAGGATATGTTCTATACTCCAGACTTCTTTCGTGAAGTTATCTCAAAACCACTTATTATGGAATACACTCCTCGATATATAAGCTACCGAACGTGGGTTTGATCCCCCGCTAGGTTTCCAGTTAGTCGGTTCAGTATCGAGAGATTCATTGGCAACCCAAAATCTCACCACCAATCGTTCTTTTAAATAGAGAAGACTAGGTCGTGGTGAAATAGACTGGCTGGGGCGGAGAAGGTCCAATGGCTCGGACTCCCCATACATTAAATAATTATATCGTGAAGAGAGATTGGTCAAATACGCGAATCAGTGATCGAGTCGGCGCCAAGTTTATATTAATCTAAAAATTTTGAATAAAAATAAAATCCAAGCCATTGAATGAGTATTTTATAACATGCACCGAACTATTTTATTCTTATCGTAGGAGTGTGCTGAATGTTAAATCTGCGTGAGGGTCCTTGATCGGAATTGATGTGATGGTCCCTTGCTTTCTTCCGGAGAGTAAATTAGTTTATAGTCCTCCACGTGGTCATACGCAGTTTGTAACGGCTTTTTTGACAATAAATGTATTAATATTATTATATTTATTATTACGCGGATATCCCCCCCCTTTAGCAAAATCCCTGGCTACGTCCCTGCCAGAGCACACCACGTGGGCGGAACCTCAGCACCACCTCGAAAATATTTCACGCGGAATAAATGTCGTTGTTTAATTGAAGCCCGAGTGTGTAAGGAGTCACCGACGCAAGAGCTGCGATGTGGTCGGCGGCGGCAGAGGAACGACGTGACGTGACGTGACGTGACCTCGTGCGGACGACGCCCTCGTGCGTCGCAACACAACAGCAGCCACTTCATTGGCACGACATTCGGCGCTTTCTTCACAAGCGTTCACCAACTAAGGACGAGAGTCACGCTGGCAATAGTGTTATTTTAAAACAGCCGTCATTCATTTTGATGTATTTAGCCTCATAAAATAATCAGACTGCTCACATTAACATGAAGTGGCTAAGTTGCATAGTGCTACAGCGCAAACATGAACAAAAGCCCCACCGGTGGCTCAGGTGGTAGTGTTGTCGCTCATCACCAAGTCATCCCGGGTTCGATTCCCGATTCACATTAATGTCCCAGTTCATATAGTTGTGACTACTGAAGAGAAAATCTACCTCCTTCTATCCTGCTCCTCCTAGTATCAATTAACTATTTCGAACTACTTCTACTAACCCCTCCATGTGGGTCAAGTTGTTGGTAACCGGCCTACCTACTACCAATGGTCTACCACCCAACTCCTAACTCCTATCGCTCCATGTAGATAAGCTTCAATAGCACGCTACATTTCCCATTTATAAATACAACAATATCAACATGAAGAAAAATGCAAGTCCCTGTATTGCGGAAGCTACAGGGTGGCCAAGACAGTCTAAAGAAATAAAAAAATAACACAAAGTGAAGATGCATATATTTCTTCAGCAAATTCTTAGATTTACCAAGCTGAGAAAGAATTTCAAGAAAATTTTGACAGAATACCCGATGAACCTACGATTTTGCCCGTCTTGTTTTGTAACGTCAGAGAAACACTAGCGGAACGATAAAAATATATCTTATTTTGAAGGGGCGCCAATAGAACCTTCAAACAAAACATGAAGGGAACGTAACGAGAAATGTCATCAACGAACTCCACCACAGATTTTGATAAACCAAAACTAAGTAAAAAAATAAAGAAAAATTTAACCAAACAGCGTAATGACACAAATGAAGTAATGGCTGTGTCTATCATAATGTCTTTACAAAAAAATCCAAATCTTTTTTTCAATGAAGTCGGTTGGGGGCTAATGGACACATCGTTTGAGAGACTGATAACTCGGATGGATGTAGTAGGTAGCTGAAGAGTCCGCGCTCTTCGGGAACCTGACAACCTGAATGTGGATGGTATTCGCCACAGAGAACGCGTTGCGCCCCACGGTTGGGAAACAAGGGTGGGAAGTTCGTTCGGCTCATTCTTTCCTCGGCATTTCGAAAGGGTTGCCTGCTAAATGACTAAGGAATTTACTTCTCATTACGAAGAGTTTTCTCAGTCTTCCTCTTATTACAAAGTCGCTTCTAACGTATTATCGGGGTTCGGTTCCAAAAGCACGAAAATCGGAAAATATGCACAACAAACCCGAATTACGAAAATCGAAACTCCGAAATAGCATTTGAAAAAATAAAGTTACGTACGTGTTTATTTATTACTAAAAAGTGCAGGTGTAAATCGGATTCAATAATATCGCTGAGCTCGTTTGTAGAGTATAAGTTATATTTAAATAATAGACATGTTAATTCTGATTGATTACAGTAATATAACCCAACAATTATACTTCAAACAAAAAACTCCAAAAGTATGCATTTATATATGCAAACAAAAATCTTCAAACAGATGATTTCATTTCCACTATTAAATTCAATTTAATCGGTCCCGAAAGGTTAAAAATGCCAGAAATCGATTCCTTCAAGTCACAGAAAGCAGAGTCCCGGTTATTAACACATCTAACCAACTGGAAATAATGTTGAAACATTCGCACATGATAGTAAAATAATATTAAATGAATAAAATCTCGCCACTCGAAAACGTCGCTAGTTCCTATTCGAAAAATCAAAAATGCAGGTAACGCAATGCAAAACAGTTGACGTCCCACCTTTCTGAAACGAAAACTCTTGCAAGAGATGTTGCAAATGAAACCACAATGGAATGACAAAGTAAAGAGTATTAGTCGACAGAAACAATTGTTATTGTAGTGTTTGTAAATGGGAAAAGTAGCGTGCTGTTGACGTTTATCTACATGGGGCGATAGGAGGTAGGCTGCTTTGCTGGGTTTACCAACAACATGGCCCACGTGGAGGGATAGTAGTAGTTAGTAATAGTTAAGAGTTATTGATTCTAGGAGCAGTAGGGGGTGGATAAAAGGAAGGTTCGCTTTTCAGTAGTCACAGCTATATGAACAGGGACATTCATGTGAAAAGCTACAAATTTTTTCTGGCCCCGCCGGGAATTGAACCCGGAGTGACTTTGTGGCGAGGAATTGACAAGGAACGAGGAGAGGCAGAGAAATGCGAATGCTAAGCTATTGCATGCGGTGGGGGGCGGTTAGGTACACAACAAGGATTGCAACACATGAGCTGTGACCAACTCTAGAACAAAAGGGATTGAGGATAACTAGATCACCATATTAAAGTACCAAGAAAACGTTGAGAACAGACATTTGGAAACATTTCACAATTATTTGCAGCCAGCATGTCAAATGCAATAACACTTAACATATAATCAAATATAATAATCATAAAAATATAGTAAACGGTACGTCGAAATTAACTTCCTATCCGTAGTCTCAAATACTATTTCTAAAACTCGTTCCTACTTCAACTTTACATTGTAAGTACAGGAACCATTTCATAAAGATAATTTGCAGGATTATACAACACATCACTCAGTCGAAACGAACGCTAACTAATGAACACTACCAATCACATAGTTCCGACGAGAATTCCTTCACTGTACCAACGAATCTGCGTTACTTCCTCGCAGTCCCGCTCTCCGGAACATTGGAATGGCGCAGGGGAAAGTGAAATAAGTCCCCACGACGCTTCGTAATTTGAAAATTTCGCTCGTTTCCTTCAAAAACATGCTTTTCTCACCGATGCATGAACAACCAGAACACCAAGTTGCACGCGCCATAACTTAGTTCGGAGAACAAGATGCAAAGAAATGAGAATTCGAACTGTGACAAAGTTATCTCACATGAAGTTACATCATACACTGCGATTCTACTTATAAATTTGATTGTACAGAGTGTTTTCGAAATAACGTCAAAATCCCTCCCTCTCCACCAAAATGAAATTGATGAGAAAATATCAAAATTATTCAGCAACAAAACACGTCGACATGTTAAAATCGAGAAAATACCCATAAATACGTAATTTAATAGAAATATTTCTTCCGGTCTTTAATGTAGACAAATTTTTATTAATTATCACGTTTCAGCAGTTGATTACTGCCACCGTCAGCTGAACGTAGTGTATAAACGAGTGTGTTAATTTCACCTTGGTAACAAAAAGAAAAACAATTGAAATTAACAACATATACAAATAAAACAATTACATAGAAAAACAAATTGAAAATAACCCATCAAAGTAGAACATAAAAAACTATAAGTTTTGCATAAGTTTTCTGTGTCAGTTCGTAAATTTAATGTGTAACAAATTACACGTCTGTAGTAATTTGGTTCCGGATTTAACATTAAAACATTTTCCCAATCTATCGAATGATCTGAATTTAAACGAAGTAAATTAAAACATTATGTTGTGGTGTTTATGTTACGTATATATTCTTTAATACGTAATGTGAAAGCACATGTAAATAAAATTTCGAATTTAAACTTAAATATTTTTCTTTTCTAAATGGATTTTTGATATTATTTTCCAGACATCCGTTCGCTAGTTATCTAAAGATCTCAGCTGGCGCCACTTCAATTCTAAAAAAAAACACGTCAATTACTCACCAAATGCCGAGACCCCTTCATCAGCAGCGGAGTCATTTGAAACCGTGGAATGACCAGTGACGCCCGGCATTTCCTTTCGCGCCGCTAACACTTCCCCAAGTGGAGTCGCCGATAAGCGAGGAACGAAAGGTGTTGGGTAGCAAAGCATGCACGTGGAGCGAGAAGGGGTGGAGGTTGAGAGAGGTCCCTTCCAAAACCCTATCAGCCACGACGAGTGTCCGACCAATTGGAGAAGGCGACTCCAAAGGGAAAAGGACGTTCTACATTGCAAAAGAAACAGCAGCTAATCACAAATGCGCGTTCGGAAGTGTCTCAATAAATAATTATCCTGTTACCATAGCTCAGGAAGAAAGGAAATATTACACTTTCGTAATTCGAAAAATATTTCTATCTTCTGGGATTTTTTAAAATAAAAAATAGGATTTTCAATACGTCTCTAGTGTACTCTTAACAGTTTTAAAACATTGCATCATCTTTGGCAATAAATAAAACAACAAATAATAACTTAAATCTAATAGCCTGAAGATGTAATAAAGAGTCCCAAACTCTCCAAACTAATGTTTTTGAAACATTTCTTAAGAAGATTTTCTTTAAGAAGAAAGTGCAACGTGGAACGCTGATTTACGGAGGCAAAAAAATAATTAAAGGAATAGAACTTATAATTCAAGACTTACGACCTTTTACGGACAAACCGTATAAATTTTTTTATCAAAACGCTTGTAGCGCTTAACAACACGTAATATTTTAAGTGAGCTAAATATATACTATTCATCCGTAAAAGTTTGTAAGTCTTGTATTATTTATTTAATTTGATTATATAGTGGATGTTAATTGCAGTAGAATATAACTTTTTTTGATCGTAACTTTGCAAATCGCCTCTTCCTAAAATACGATCCCAAACTTTCGGATTTCTACCCACATGGTTCCTTTCAAAGCAATTCGAACTACCATATACATGCATAACGATTATTGTAATGCACATTCACTTTTAGTCATTCAGATCAGTAGTAAAAAATTCATTAAATACTCTTTGATTTGAAACGAGAAAAAGAAAAATAATTACAGGTTATTAATAAAATAATTAATAGATTATGTGGAACAAATGAAAACTTCAATCGCATCGAAACAACGTGTGTCCCATTATTAGTAGTTTAAATGAACATGGAGTGTAGTGGAAGCGAAAGTGAATTGACGATTGTCACGCTTCACCAAACAACGTAATATTTTAAATAACATGCGATTTGCTGAAACGTAATATGACTATGGGATGCATCTCTGGCAATGGGAAGTCGTGAAAGATTGAATTGGACTACATAGCACTGGTGTGACAATAACAGCGTATCGGAGAAGCGTGTTAATAAAAGCAAACCAAATATTTCTTGAGACTATATTATTCAAAAAGAAATTTATCGAATTCAGTGATCTAACTTTCAGAATTATTCTCTAATGGCAATATACTGGTAAAATGGACCCCTTTTTTTTTAAATGGACCTAATTATATTTTATTTGTGTAACTGGTGTTTCTCCCAGTAACGCATAATTACTAACATTAATTTTCAATTTTTATTCTCCTCAAATCTTAAAATTGAAAGAACATGCAAAAGATACTTTTACGACAAATATTACTTCATATTGATGAATATAACGCTATAATACCATTTTCGTTATTTACCCTTGATATAAACTATATAAAGGAGGCACTTGAGGAAAGGTCAGACTTCTTAAATTAAATCACATTTTTATGCAGCCAATAGGTAAACATTTGTTAGAAGTTAAGAAATGTTGAAAATGGAAAGAAGTATGTAACTGGATGGTTGTAGAAAAAAGAATAGATATGAATAAGTGAGTAGAGTAGTGAGAAGTATGATGTATGAAATATGATATATTGTGTAAAGAACTTCAAGAATTTCGACAAATTTATTGTCTTCCTCAGGACTTGTAGTATAATGTTACGCTATTGTAATAATGATTTATTACTTAAAATAATTTATAATATGAATACAAGCAGTATATTAAAATAATAAATATTACTAAATATTTTAAGTCGGGTATTTTCGTGATATTAAGAGGGCTACGCGAAAGTGTTCCGAATGTTGCCACCTCTCCAACCCCTTTCCGGCGCCAAGAGCAAACAGCGTGAGCATGGCAGACAGTGTTGAACGCGTCCCGTGACCTGGATCCCAAGGGTCCCATTGTAATACCACTTCGCAAGTTCTCTCTTTGCCTTCTTTGTGGCGCACCCTAATCCATACTCACTGTGGCGGATCTATGGGGCGGTAAAGGGGCTATAGCCCCCCGCCATTGGACTTCAACTCTTAACAGATAAAGTTGAAGTTGATAAATAGCATACTTTGTAAAAGTGTTAACAGTAATATTACTAATAATTATTAGTAACAATTTTTATTCGTTATATTACTAATAACAATTATAAATTTTATTGTTATTAATAATACCATATTATTAGTTTAATAAATAATTGTTGTAATTAATATAATAAATAAATTTTAAATAAATTTAATTGTCAAAAAAACAGTACAAACTGCACATGACCACGTGGAGGACAATAAACTAATTTACTCTCCGGAAGCAAGCAATGGAACCATCCCATCAATTCCGATCAAGGGCCCTGAGGCACAGGTGGATTCAAATTTTTTTTGAATAAGTTCCTAAATAAGATAAAAAGTTAGCTGCGAGTTATAATACATATATGTCAATATGTTTGTAATAATACCACATTGTTAATTATTTATGATACATTTTATTTTAAGGTAATATTTATAAAATTTGTGTTGTAAAACCATAATTTTAAAACAAACGCTCCCCGCTTACCCTCCCCATTGATTACGGTCTAGATCCGCAACTGCATACACAGGTGGGCCCGTGCATTCCCAAACAACAGATCGTAGAATTACGGATCGTGTTTGGAGAACAGTAATCGAAATAAACACCAAGAATAAAATATTCCAGTTCCACGACTAAAAAACAATATTTCATTTATTTCATAGAACCTTTTAATAACAAAAAATATTTATGCATATATTTCGTTCAGATAAAAATCCCGGGAGTCACAGAATTGATTCCCGGCCCGTCACCATTTTTACCTGATCGAAAGTTATAGTAATAACATAAATATTTTATGTGATAACTAATTTTTCTAAAAAATCGAAAATAAAAATGAATCACTAGAAATATTTTGCTACCCATGGATATAAGATATATTAAACGTGACACGATTCCCTGCCGAAACCATCCGACCCGCTCTCTTGACGACCACTGAAAATTAACTGTTACAGATTACATGGGCGGCGCTGACAGATGTATGGGAACCCCAACACAGTGCATTCGGCAGAATCCATACTACGGCGTTGTTCACAAATGGTAATGACAAAAAGTATTAGAGTTAAATTTGTACTACGAAAAATCATGCAATATGTGTTTTTTTGTGAGAGAAATCATAAAAGAAAAACAAGGACTTCTTTGCTGATACATTACTTAGGGGAAATTCTCTATTTAGAATTTATAAAACGTAAAAATACACTATTTGCAAACGAAAGTGGCGGGTAACAGCTTAGGTTACTTCCCCGAACTCGGCCGGTCCCTTTAGTCCTAAATGTGCATACCGCTCGGCCTTTCTGAGCTTAAACTCTCCAACGTGACCCAAAAAATTGACTGTTCCCTTTTTATTTAAGGTTTTATTACTGTTTAATGTAATATTTTGACGAGCCCTAAAAGCCCCACAAAAAATGTAATATTTGAATTCTATGTTAAACAACGAATAAAATGTCCAAATACAATATAATTAAAAAAGGATAGGATCAACTGTAAATGGAATAAAGAACTTGATCTAAACCATTAATTTTGTTGTAATTATATATTGGTCAGATCCATTTCTTAGTATTTATAAGTAGGTTGCAAAAATAACTTTAAAATAGTAATAAAACGTCAATTTTAGGGGGTCCAGTAGAGTACAACCCTGGAGAGGCCGAGGGGTACGCTCATTAGGGAAGGAGGTATCATCAGGGTTCGGGGAAATGTCCCAAACTGTTCCCGCCACTGTTCGTTTGCAAATAGAGCATTCCTTTTTCCCGCGTCAGGTAGAAACAATAGCCACATATTAGGTATCGTCACCAATATCATTTTCTGGACAAGGGCGGAATTGTAAGATCAAATTTAAACTATACACTAATCGTTTTATAATTAGTTTTAGGGGGAAAATTGAATAGCAATGAGGTCATATACTGCCTCCCAGACGACGCTACATACTCATGACTGCATTGGAAAAGAGAACATATACAAACTAATACATTAACCCTATTTGTTTACTGTACAACACATTACTTATGTTTGCGTGGATATTGAAGTGTCCAAGAATATGTTATGTAACTTCAATCTGTTGTGGAATATAGAACATTATAATAGAACAAGCTGTTGTTCCTGGAATAACGTGCATGAATGTTCATATCTAATGTTGTGGCTGTTCAACAGAGGTAGGAGGTTTTGTCAAACATTTTACGGAAAGTCTGAAGACAGTTGTAATAAAACGTTTACTTCGTCTATACCACGTGAAAATTAGGACAGACCGGAACTCGTAACCGGGACCTACTGCTATGGCCGCAGGTGTGCCGTCTTCTGCATCACCCGTCTCGACTCCCAAAGCCCGTACACAACATCCACCTGGTCTGTTCCGGTTAAGCTGCGTAGGGGACAAGCGACCACAGCGACTCCCTATGCTAGGAGCACTTGTGCCTGGTTTCACGTACCTACTTGGCTTGATGCAATTTGTGTTCGGGTGTTGGGAGTCGAGGCAGGTGGTACAGTAGACACCACACCTGCGACCCGAAGGTCCCAGGTTCGAGTCTCGGTCCAACGCAATTTTCACCTGGCCGTAGACGATGTTAGAGTGGTACACGGAAGTTAAGAGTGAAAATGTTTAATAGCAAAACTAGTTTTATCCTATTTTCCTCCTGTCACAATTGATGCAAGTAATCCGTCCGGGTTGAGATAAAATTTTATAATTAATAAAGATTTATGGTGACAACGTTGTTTCAATATTTATAGTTCACATGTATTTACGGTTCGATGACTAATGGAGAGTGGTTTCATTTTCCGTCCAGTTCATAGACCGAACCTATTCTTGCCAGAGAAAATGTTAAGCGTCAGCGGCCTTTGGGCTAAACTTAGCTGATCGCCCGCTCCCAGCGCAGCGAAGAAGCGTCCAGGACTCTCCACCTAAAGCCTTCATCATGCGCCAGAAAGCCGCCTGCAATTCGGAAGACAAGGAACGGATTATGATTATTTCCAGCATTGTTACCAAGGGTGACTCACAGAGGCCGGAATCACAGAATAAGGAAGCTCATCAATATTCCAATAAATAAACAAGTTCTTATTTAACATTTCCGTTGTAATTATAACGCAATCATGTCACTGAAATACGGAACTGTACAAAAAGTAAAATAATTCTTTGATCGACGAATTTAGATTTTTTTTAATTTATAAAAGAAATCGCTCAGCTAAAAGAACGCTATAGAATGAAATTGAAATGCGTAACATGAACAAAAATGTACATGTGAAGAAGAGACAGTACACGAGTTGAGTCAAGACCAGAAGTGAACGCAAGTTCAGCTGCGTGCTCCTTGGCCTTGATCGCATTCAGAAAATTTATTGTACTCGTTTTGGGTACGACCTCCACCGTCCGATACACCTGATAGCCTAATGGCAACCCTGGCTGTAGTCGGTCGCCCCGCGTTTCTCCAAGTGCTCACGTTGACATGCCCTCAGTACATGTTTTTTCACTCGGAAAGAATTTGGGTACAAATGTATACCAATTCTCTTTAGACGAGTTCGTCAAGTCCGAAATGTGAGTCCGTTGGTAAAGACGGAATAATTAATTAATGAACAGTATTTATGAACATAGGGCTATGAGTTTGAGAAAAATCGTAAGTGGATTTCAGTTTTTCGCGTAATAGATTTTTCATTTGCATATGGCTTTTGCAAATTTTGTGTAGTGACGCAGACCCACCCATATAAAGAACAGACATTTGTTCGGGGTGGATCATCGTTTCACATTGCTTCATCAAACCAACACGCCTTCAGAAAACTCCTACAATCAGTTTAAAGTACAGGCAACCACAATACGATCGTGCTTGCGTTCTGACTGTTTATGAAGGAGTGATTCCGGTCGAAACCAAGCGAGATAAATCTATTGATGGTTGAATATACTTCTTGGTCACTTAATATTAATGTTATTCTTAATAAGAATAAAAAAGCATCAAATTGCCATCGTTTCCGCTATGATACATGTGCATCAAATGTAGCTGGCCATGATGTGTCATGGAAAGAATCGTCTTGGATATTGCAGGAGATGGTGATAGAATGAGATGAGTGTATCAGCATAAAACAAGCACCGATGAAGGATGTATTAAGATTCGAAACGTCACGAAATGTTTTTATTTTTCGCTCTTCGACCAATCCTCATGGAAGATGAGTTGTTTTAAAAGATGTAAAACAAATAAATCGTATCAATGTCAACTCAGTTGAACAATATCTTGGAAGTACGAAGTGACTACCATCAATTAATATCATTTAAATGAACGACAATCGTAGACAGGAAACGACTTCTCACGATCGCGTTTATTGGAAAGTCAAATGAGGATTCGTTCAACGAGGTCACGATCTACATTTCAACCCCGCGCCCCTCACTCCGCGGAACTGCTTCACCTGTCGAGTCACGGGGGATTCGGACTCTTGGAGGTCACGCGTCGCACTTCTTTTGCATTGAAATGGATTTGAATCAGGGTTTCTTGTTTATCTGAGGACTGGCGAAATCTCGGCGATAACAAGCAAAAGTAAACTCGACTCTATGACGACCAAAACAAATATGACTTTTTTTTGTGGGGCTTTAGGGTTCGTCATTAGAGCCCTATAAACATTGTAAACGTAATAACTATAAATTCACGTAATTAGCTCACGAGATTTATCCAAGTAATCGGAGATTAAAATGAAATGTCTTTGACTCATCTACATTCAGCATAATACAAATATATACAATAACGCATTACGATTTTCTTTCTTAAGCTTCGAGCACTCTTGAGACTACTGGGTATTTGGACAAAATTAAATTATTTTACGCTAAATAAAAAGGTTTTTTTCCGCATAGTAACACATGACAACAAAATTGGTCAAAGTAGCGAAAAGAAAATAACGCTCACGTCTCATTTTCCATTCTGATAAATTCTGATTTCCACGTTTACAACTAAACTGTCACAGAACTTTTCGTAGAATGCTGGTGTCAAAAGACATACCTCGTTGCTCTTTCGTTCCATCGGAGTCAGATACAATGGACACAAAAAGTAATCTTGACATCAAATCTAATTTGATGACAGTTATTTAACGATTGTATTTTCTGTGAGATGCCACCATGATCATAGGAAACATTGTATGACACTAATACCACTTTATGCTTCCAACACCTTCAGACTAACTTAAGAATGCATTTTACTGTTTACTTAAAGCTTTGACTATGAGGCAGAACTATTACACCATTAAAAAGAAACTGAAAAAATAACATACCACCCATTCAAAGAAAAGGGCTTTCGGAAGTGGGTGTTATTTTCCAGTTTGCTCTGATTTATGTTAGGTTCTACTTTCACTGAAATATTTCCGCGATAAATATTTTTCTTATTGTTGATGAGTGTCGCTTTTAATTACTATTAATTCAGTTTATTTTTGTTCATATTTATTCCTTGTACTCATCGCATTACTTCCATCATATTTTTATTTATTTATTCCATTGTCTTACGGATGATGACAGCGATCAATTTGAAAAAGCTTTATAATATTCAACAGTCAACTTGACATTTATATTATAAAAAAAACCAAGGAGAAATAGCTAACCCCAAGGTTCTGTAACACAAAGATAACAAAATTTTCCTAACTTTTAACGGTTGCCGTTTTGTAGTAGTTCTACTAATAACAAACATGTGCAACCCGTTTGTATGCATTTATTATTATTATTATTATTTCTGCAGTAACATTTGAAACCTCATTGGCCGAAATACAGTATGTATGTTACCATGTCTGCCAATACCCTCGAGCACGTAGAGTCGTCAAAGAAGTCAGAAGCTGCTTGTACGAGTAGATGCCATGCACTCCGTCATCGCATGTTTACCGAAATGCTTAGCGATCTGAAAGAAGTAGGTCGTAGCGATGTCCGCTGCGCGGCGCTCACGTAACAGGACAGCACGCGGTGACTTACGATGGAAATTGTTTCTCATCTTCCCCCGACAGAGAACGCGCCAGGCGCCGCCGTCAGACACGCCGTATGACGAGAAGGGGGGGGGGTAAGGGGGGGAAGGGGGGGGAACGAAGGTTGTTGGGNAGAACGAAGGTTGTTGGGACGGAGGGGAGGCGGCGGCAGCAATTCAACGGACGCACTGCGATTGATAGCCAAGTGCTTCAATTTCATGAATTTTATCAACTAAAAGGGGCGTTTATCTAATGTTTACTCGGAAACAATTTTGAAGAATAATTCATTAAACGTTTCCATCGCATTATATGCGACCACATGGCGTGAAATGTCACATTATCGGCACCAAGCCAGAAATCTAACTTTTAAACTTTCCATATATTACCACACTTATATTTAGAAAATGTCACTGCACTGAAAAGTTAGGTTCTCAACTTTCTGTTCTAGGAGAGGTCAATGAGGATATTAATGAACCGATGAAGACAATTGTTCAATGAAAACTATATCCATTAATTTTTGAAACATTTCTTCCCATTCTAATTAATTGTTTAAGGGTGAATTTTCAAAGTTCACCCTAAATCTACTAATCCCACGCATCGGATTTGTTTCGAAAAAGATAGCTTCTAATGACAAATATAACTTAGACATACAATCATTGTGGAATAAAATAAGGGTAAAGGAATAGAAAGAATACCCAACAAGAAATAATTACGAGGTAAATTAAATAAATTTCTGGTTTTCTTATGGTTATCATTACTTATGGTTATTCTCATACCTTGGAATACTTTTCTCGTTAGTAAAATCAAATAACCATTTTATTTCGCATGCGTCTTACGATGACAAGCGCCACGCGTGTAACAACTGGAGTCGACTGCATTTCTCAATATCGTTGTTGATGGATATATCCTTGATCCCCAGTTGGAACCTAACATAGGTGCAGTTTCTTGACACGTGTTCTTAGATAATTCCTAACTATTCTACATCATAAGTTCTACCAAATGAAACCAGTTTCTCTCGGTAACTAGAGCCACTGTTTCCAAATATAAATCCTTATTACATTTATCGCTACATCGAGAATAAAATTCAAAATTGATAGATTTATCATACGACCTTAGATGGACTCCACATAATGATATGACTAAACCTCTATCTACATTAACAATTAATAGTGTGTTTTCTTGGTTTCAATAAACAGCAGAAATATAATTTCATTCAGTTAAAAGTTAGAGGCAAGATAAGTTATCAAGCAACATAAACTATTAATATTTAAACAAATACAGAAATTAATTTCAATTAATCGCTTTAACACGTAACAGGAACCTCGTGAACGGATGTTATGACTCGTGATAATCCAAGCAGATATACTGCGTAAGTTACAACTGATTCCCACGAGTAGTTTACATTTGCAGGAAACACGTGGAAAAATCGCTGTTCTACCGACATCCCGTTCGTTTTAACAGTATGATAAATAGTTGAGTAACGCAATACGAATTTTTTTGAAAGCGCTGCAGGGACGAATACCGCGAGAAAGAAGCAAAAAAAGAGGTATTAGTGTGAGGAAGGTGTTACAGTGCAGAGAAAGAGGGGAATAAACGCAAGCATGACTTGGACACCAGAGCGGCGCGGCGGCGCTTGAAAAGCCCGTGAGATGGAAAGGGGGAGTGGGGAGGGAGAGGATAAGTTCGCGAGCCAATGGCGGCAATGCGTTCAGGGACCAACGTCAACAACCACGTGAAGGCCTCCCTGTTCAAAATGCTTTACGCAAACGGCAAGCGATACTCGTCACGTGCCGATCTGAGGGTGGCGAGGGGAGGGAGAACGGGTGGGTGGCTGTCTCTTATACACATCTAGATGTGTATAAGAGACAGCAGTTAAAAGAGCACTTGAGCGTTTCCCGCGGGTGGCTGGATGTCTGGCTCTTGTGCCTACTTCACAGCCCCAACCGACCGCTGNGTATTTGACAAAGTATTTGTGAGCGCCTGGGCAATACTTTAAAGGGGTATTCCGGCACCAACCAGCTTCTGGGGTATAAGCTGCGCAACATAATTCCCGCTTTACCCCGGCAGATAATTGCCAGCATCCACACTATGACTGCTAATAGGGTGGTCAATGGACAACAAATAGGGTGCTAAATGTATACTCTTTGCACAGAAGCAGCTTCACTGCCCCTTCGACAAGTTCGGTAGTCGGTGAGGAAATATGGAAGGTGTGCAACGGATTAATATTCACAAAAGAGTTTATTTTCCTCCTCTTTCACCCCCCGCCATTACTTTCGGCTCCGTAACCAGAGCGGGAGATACCTAGTTCCTAAAACTTAGTACTCGGCGCGCCTCTATAGTAGCAACAAACCTCTTTAGTTTTATACTGTGCAATCTCCCCAAAAAATTATAATATATTTAAACAGCAAAACTAATAAATGTAAACAAAAAAGACGCACTATTATCCAAAGTAAGGAATAAGAGCTGTTGATTTAAATATTTTAATAATCATCAAGCGATTTAATAACTACAAAAACGATTTATCTTCTCAAATACTCTTATATGTTTTATAGATGTCAGTATTATGTCTCGACAGAGGAATAGCTAATATTCTATGTTTCACCGCAACCAATCGCACCAGGTGTTGAAATACCCTCATGCTATATGTTGATTCAATTTGTTTCTGAATTAATATCATGGAGTTTACAAGATTCCTTCGCTTATAATTTTTTTTTATTCTAACAGATTTAGTTCCAAAGTCAACCACCCCAAAACCAAATAAAGACTACAATATAAATGGCTGCAGTAATTGTATTTGTTAATTATGAATTCGAGCATCCGCCAAACGCCATACAATAAACCACTTTATTTAACTAAACTGAATTCACGGGACGACTGCCCAAGCTCCAATCTGCCAACACGTCTCCCGACAGCAAGATCGCATTGCTTTTATTTTTAAACCAAATCGCGTCACAGCTTTCGAATGCTCCAATTAGTTCCGTGCTTGCAGAACGAAAACTAAATGCTCGTTAACAGGTAATCTCGCATCACATTCGGCACCGAGAAATACCACAACACCAAATAAGACTATTCTTTTTTTTATTTCCTATTGAAAATAGAAAGGGAAATATTTTCATTAGTTCCGTGGCAGTGCCAAAGCATATATCCTTTCTTTACAGAGTGGGACATCCGATACTCGTGTAGAGATAGTAAGTATCGTGTCGGGGAGTACCTAAACCACAGCGTCTCGTCGAGTGTGATATACCGTGTTAACTCTTTCCTCTTTTCGTCCAAGAATAGACAGTATGAGATCAAATTAAATTGCAGGAAAGACTCGCGTTACAAATGTGAGTCGTAAAATTAAATTAGAATATAAACTATGGCAAGGTATTCGCAAACGCTAAAATGACAAGTTTGGACACGTGATGAATCAAAAGATTCGTTGAAAATATCTTATAATTGAAATATGCGTAATTGCATTTATTTATTAAAAAATTGAAGGTACTCCCAAAAAAAGGAAGGAGAGGGATACGATAATCTTCCACCTCTTTGTATCTGCACGCGCTCCGATCTCCCTCTGACATTTTACTTACTACATCTATGGCTACCACACGCGCATAGGCGTGACCTTCTTCGCGCCTATAACCATTTTGTCCAGCTCCGTAACGCAGCGTCGCAAGCGCCCTCTCAGGCCACCAGTGCGGCTCGCAATGGCCAGTGGATCGCTGTAGGAGGGTGGACGCTCGGACGGGCGAACCGACAGCCCCTAAAATTAGCACTGGCCCAGGAGCAGCGGTGGCCCGCTGGTGGGAGGAGTAGAAGNGCGGCGGCCAAAGCGCAGGCCCCTGCCTGCCCACTGACGGGTCGCCCAACATAAGCAGCGCACGACTTGACCGACAAACCTGACCCAAAGTCCCAAAAATTAAATCTTCGATCAGAGACGCCGCCGCAACGTGTTATTAGATCAATATTTTTCACCGTACGTTTGGGGAAACAAGAGAATTCAACAGCGGATCACCATCAAAACTTCTAAAAATTATTAATACTTTAAATATTTATTGATATAAAAACAAAAATTTCCCAGAATATTGCAAGTAAAAAGGAGTACAAACTTATTCATCAGAAATAAACAACTTCGGAGCCCAGGTGAATTAACTTCGTACTACACAGAAGTCACGAGTTCTTGAGCTGCCTCAAATTAAAATCTAATATATTAACAACTCGTATAAGTGGAATGTGGCCAAATGAACTACTTTTAAAGCATGATCAACAAACTAATATGCTAAAACGATCGCTTCTGTTCTCCCCATCTCTTAATTATAGCCATTCAATTAAACACTGGATTCATCAAATTGAACCCTATGCGCAATAGTGCTTTTAATGATTCGGTTTATTGGTTTGTGTAGTAGGCCGAGAAACATCTCGCTAGATACTCAACACTACCACCGAAAAATTGACATGAGAAAATATTTAAACAAAAATAATCGTTCATTCATCAACTCATATTGCCGATAAGACAAACTTTGCGCTAATATTTCCATCGATTTAACGGACGAGATCAATATGAAGATTACTTTTTTGTATTCAAGATACAAATATACAGGATCTCTGCTGCAATGCTGGATTATGCTGGCAAGAATTGGACGCAAACAGAATTCCAAATGCAATTAAATTGTATGTTATAAACAGAGTAATCTCCACTAGTTTACGAGAGATAGAAAGAGATCATAAGTGCTAAGAAATAAAAATTAACAGCTTAACATGGTTTCCAGTAAAATACATTATTTGAAACATTTCTTCCATAAATGTTAGTTTTGTTCTTATGTGTTTTGCCCACTCCCCTCACGAATGAAAAAATATATTCCTCAGAAATCTCCCAAAAGTGACCAACATTTACATTGACAACGAGCTCGTACCAAAAAACAAGAGTGCGAACAAAACAGCGACGCCTTGGAGAAAAAAAATCAGCGGTAATTCTCAAGACAGGAAATACAACGCACTGAAGTTGCGTGTACGAAAGAATCGCAAAGGCAGTGCAATATCTCGGTCGAAAGAACGACAGGAGCCCGATCTTATCAAGGAGTACACCTGTTACACAAGGGAGTTACATAAGTCACGGCCTTTGCCATAGCAAATAGTGGAGATGCGTCGGGCAGTGTCGAGTGCTTTCTACAATATGTTCGTATCATCCAATGGCGTCCGGCGCTAGGGACAATGGTACCCGGTGCCAACTGTCCTCTCTGACAGCCATATCGTGGATCGAAGAACTCTTCGCCTTTCTTGAACTTGGGAGGATCGACTTGAAATACACATTGCAGATCAACTGTCTACCAATACACATCACAATCAAATTAAGTAAATACACGTGGCCGATTATTACGGTTCAAATCTATTTTGTCTAAAGTGTAATATTTCGAGTTAGTTGGTAAGTCACAAAAAAATCCAACCCCTTCGCGAGTAGTACCAATATATGCAATAAAATGTTGAATTCTGAAATGTAGCCAGTTGTGTAACTGATTCAGTTAAAAAATAAACAAGTTACAATGGCAACATAATTATCGAATTGTTTTTCTACCATTACCACCACCACACAATTAAAACTTTTCAAAGAATTCCTTCGTGAATTATGCACCGATAATCAATTTCAGAGGGAATCGAGACCGGAAGTTATTTAGACAGTCGAATACTAAACAACGAGTGTCTGATCCGGAATCCTACGAGTCGCTCTAAATGAAAAGCGCGGAGAGTTGCATCTGACAGATCGGAAGCGTAGCTCACTTAAGTTTCACGTCCCCGCCAATGAAGAACGGTTGGGTTGACTACACATTAGTTACAACGTGTGATGTCAAATAGACAAAATTACTATTATACTAAGGGTTCTAATGACCTTTACGTTGGCGAGCCCTAAGACCCCTAGGGGAAAAAAACTATTATTCTATGTTCCTTGCGTGCTCCATCGTCTGAGGCATAGATAAAAATATCAAAATTAATCATGACTAGGATACGATATTTGGAGTTTTACAATAAATACATCATTCATCTAATAGCCAACGTTTCGAATTTTATTAACAGGGCTATATACATACAAAACATCAAGGTTTTTGAAACAAGAAAAACAAACAAAAAACTAACTAAAACACCAATTAAAAAATAACACCAGAGCTACACAACATTGATGTGTGTATATGTATAGCCCTGATGATGACTTCATAAAATTCGAAACGTTGGCTATCAGAAGAATGATGTATTTCTTGTGACCTACACACAAGGTACATCGTTATTCCAACACGTGGTCAAAAATTTCTTCTGGTCACCCGTAACGTTAACAAAGAACATGGTTATCGATGGCAACTGGTTACAGAAGAAGCAAAATACGAACGTTTATGCGAAAGTTTACTAAAATGAATACTTACAAATCACTCGTACATGCAAACAAGTTGTCATCCAAATACATAAACACCTTCAATCCACGATTTAAGCATGTTTTATCTCGTCTACAAACAAATCATCACTCAAAGATATGCAGTTTCTAACACTACTCGTGCCTGTAATTACAAGTTTCTGAAGCAAGCGGATACGGGTACCAGGAACTAATTGATGGTTTTAACTGCAGCTCCCAAAGCAGGTTTCTTTCCGACAACACGAAAATTAGCGCTGAACTATAATTGCACTTCAAAGACGCGGAAGGAAAATAGTTGTCGCAAACGACGACTATCGTTCGACATCAAAAGTATGGTCCTAGGAAGAATTCTCAGAACGTAGAGTAACGTTCATCTAATTAATTCCTAAAATATACTTCCCTCCGATACAAGTCCACTCCTTGACTTGCCATCCCGACAATGAATTTACCCGCATCCCAATTCCTGTATTTTTTGTCGAGTTTGTTTTCTTTGTTGATGAAAAACCTCAGTCGTTCCCTTAAAACTAAATTTCTCGTTTCATATACTTATCATGAAATATGATGTATGAAAATAAATAAAGATCTCTTAAGATAATCCATTATATTTATTTTTCAATTTCACGTGCAATAAACAAAATATTTATACATTCTAAAAAATGACTTGCAGATATTTGCGAATCGAGTGCAAGAAAAATCAAAACATACGTTTCCAATAATTATGCGGTCAAATTACTTTCCTTCTCAACAGTGAACGAATCTACGGATGGAAACGAAAGTTGTCGGTAGCACTTTGTAAGAAACTTCTTTCTAGTTGGCCGACTCTTTGCTAGAGGGTGCGCCACTTGTAGTCGACAAAAATGACGGTAAAAATTAAAAAATAAAATTACTAATGACCAGTTTTGATAAACAAAAATGTACGTCATAAACTTAAATTGAATTTATTCAACCACTAAACAAGAAGGGTATTTTCGAAAAGAAAGTTTTATCGATATCGAGAAATTACTTCCGAGATGAATCGATACTTTAAGACTGTGGAATTTTTAGTCAGTTAAATGACTTTTACAGGTTTGTGTGATTGAGGGGACCGCACTCGATAATTAACACGTACCGAATGGGTGTCAGTGGAAACACCCCTCGATGACCATTCCACAAATTCCTGACCTAAAATGTTTCTTGAACTCTTTCGGAGTACAATAGTTAGGTCTCGACAACTCGTGCCGAGATTTATAGTCAAACTTTATTTTTAAAGAAAATACAGTTTACTGAAAAAATTAATTTTAAGTAAAATTCAATGGATCGCTCTTCATAAAAAATGTTAAGTGTAAAAAAATACATTAATAAATGGACAGCAATATCACACTCGTCATTTTAAAACTGACAATAGTTTAAAGTCGTATTTCGTAGTCGAAAATTCGCGAAGCCGACACCATTCAGATTCATCAACATCTCCGCCAATTTCCCAAAGCACAGCTATACGACCACACAACATGCATGAAGCTATTCCATTTCCCCGGTGCCCCCCGCTTGACGAGCAAAGGTTTTGTATCACGAGCCATAGCGTCTAGGGTCAGTCTGCCGACGCAGAGCTAAATTTAGGCAACGCGCATCGACCGCGCAGGAATAGCCAAGGCAGCGAGGGCACACCGGCCGGCCGCGCGCCGGTGGAACGACGAACTGCAACGCGAGGCGAGCACACCGGTACACGGAAGAGAACGGAGGAATCGCGATGGCATTGCTAAGAATACATTGCCTCCCAAGTCATCAGGAGAACGTCCAACGATATGGCTCACGAGGATTCGTTCTGTTCGAACCCATACCTGCTGACATAGAAACCCTCCGATTTTTTAAAGAAATGATGGATCCACAGGAAGATGGATTATTGATTCACCAACTGCACACAAAATCAAATTGTTTTGGTTGTAAAATTATAAATACCAATTAATGTTCTGAGCTTTTGTGTGTGTATATGTCAGGAATTATACTATGGGCAAACAAATACGGAAAATAACATTAATTATACACTTATTTGAATTCCACCAGTTCGGTTCCAATTAATATCCCGACTCATCCATCGACCTGTAACAGCTCTGTAAAAATATTTTAACCACGTCATAATTGAAAGAGGTAATTCAACCAATTCATATAATATATTTATCAAATACAGTTCTGATGGTTCATCTCCATAATTTCAACCAGTGACAAATATTTTCAGATCTTTCGCGTAATTACATTACTAATTTTCCATCGATGAAAGCCCAGCACATAGATCTGGGGGAGAAATTCGCTACTTCAGTCTCTGAATGCATTATTGCCGTCACTTCTCAGATCGGCCGCTTGCTTTACACTCGTGATTGATTTTTCATTCAACACCTTATTGTCAGCACTAAAATAACATACAATCACGCTATTGTGATCCAGCACACTGTAGCACAATTCTACATATTCAATGTTTCAATACAATTCTAATTAATTATTTCACATTCAATCACTGATTTCAATAAAATATTTCATTTAATAATACAGAGACGGTTATGCATCATCGTATAATTTTTGTCGGTCCGACTCCGGGCTAGTCAGAAAGAAACTGAAAAACCTGAGCGAAAGGGAAGACACTGATAAAAAATGATATTGTTTCATTTCCAAAAAACTCACTGTCGGCAATACATTAAATCCAATGCATAAAGTTACTGCCATTCCCCATGAACTGTGTAGTTGCATTGTAAGGTTTTAAAAATGTGGATTTTGTTCCTCTACAACTTCGAAATAAGTTATTGAAAATTGAAGCAAAAATTGTTTATTATTTATGTTGCATTGCGCTACTACTGAGATCGTTAACTTATTTCCCCATAAATAATTTGATTCTGAATTAGGATGCATGTTAATACTAATTCACATAATGTACATACAAAATAAACCACTAATAGATAACACGTTCAATAAAAATTCGTTACCAATTAATATATAATTAGTATATTATTTTAATTCATTACATACATAAAATGTAGAAAATATATTTAGTTTCTTCCACATTAGCGTATGACATTTTCTTCCAGTCTGCTTTTCCATTATTTTCCTGCGGAAAATTTGCCAACCCTGATGAGACACTGAAAAAGTCTGATAAAGGCGATGTTCCTGTATTTATAAATTTACAAAAAGCAAAAAGAACGTAATCTGCAAATTTGTAGAAACTTTCTATAATATATTACTAGTTACTAATTCCACCTCAAAATTGACAATATTTTACGACAATCTCTCGTTCTTCCGTTGATCATTAATTGAAAGATGTTTTAAAATTGCCAAGTGCATTCACAAAGGAGTTGGACATTTAAAAAAATTGATAATTTACAAAACTTAAATATTTAGAACAGAAGTTTCGGGACTAATTAAACATAACTTAAACGAAATCATTGAAAGACCAACAAATCCAGAGCATCATCATAATATGGAAAAAAGTTTAACGAGTAACAATGGGTACATTGCCGTTAGGTTGGTAACACGCCGTGTCAGAATACTCGCGAGCACGTGGAAGCAGTTCGTCCAGCAGAATAGTCGTAATTTGGTAACCCACTAACAGAACTAGAAGCAAGAGCCTTGGTTACAAATTTTTCTTAAAAAGGTCCATTATTCAAGGTACATTCGTAGAACGTAAATTCAAAGTAGTACATTGTTTTATTAGAGAAGTTATTCCATAAACCTCAATGTGTTATACTTATGCAGCAAGGCAGACATCCAGCGTCTGGCGAAAGAAAAAAATGAAGCATCATTGTCCTGAAGAAAACGGGTACTCAAGTTCTCACATAAAACAGCCCGAAAAGATAGGCTATGGAAAAGTGGAAAAAACAATGCAATACATTGCGTTTGAAAAGCTTTCTGTATGACATATATACAAAAAGCTTTTAAATGTCATAGAAGCAAACAGTTTAACTTAACCCGTCTATTAGTATTTATTTTCAACTAATTACCAGGAACATACGAGAATTGGAACAAACCACCCACATTTTGCAGAACACATTAAAATAGAAAATGCACTGAGCATAGAAAGCCTAGGGACGCGGAACCCATGCCCTATCCGGGATTCTGAATGTTCGCTGGTATTGGTTTAGTATTTACCAACACAGACTTAAGAGAGAAAAATTAAAGAATAACATAAGAGGTATCATCGGATTTCGCAGATCAATGGCTTAACTAATGTCTCGAGTGTAATAAATAATTGTACATAATAGAATTGCCATAAATAACTACATTACTACGCGCGAATGGTTAAGGCTTTTCAAACTGTACAATTCATACTACATATTACTACCATAAAAATGCTGAGGCAATGATAATATACAGAAAATTATGAGACGATGAACAGAGGACAAAAGGAGAAACGAAGAAAGAGGGGAGGGGCGACGAACAAGCGACAGTCATCAAGCGCATCGCCCATGACCCATGCGACCTGCATTCGCAGCTCAACAACGGTTGACGTCAACTCGCAAGAGGGGAGTATGGTACACAATGCGGCATCAACATGCTAGCTAGGGCCTGTCAGCCATCGTAATTTGGGCTCGACAGGAAAGCGATCTCGCGTTACGCAAGCTGGCGCTAGCAAGCACATGGCCGGTCGTCACGTGGAAACCAGTGATCTTGAGAAACAAATTACAAGTACTCCCCGTAATTTGACTTAACGTTCACAAAACTGTAAACAATATTAGTAATTTAGTCCTCGCCGAATAAATGCATTTCTCTCACTTCGATGTCTAAAGGAAACTTAAGTACTCACGATTTGCCTCGTCTCACCACTAAGAAAACTACTTTTTTCTCCGCATGACCGAGTCTTTAGCACCCCGCCCCGGCGGTCGCAAACTATGTTGTCACATCTGGTCTACTCGACCAGAAGAAACAAATTCCACCGACGCTGGCGCTCATTCACAATTGTTTACTTATGTCTTTTACCTGTCACAAATTCACTAAAAATAGCTAAGAGGATGGGTTAAACTGCAAACGATACAAATGCTTAGACTAACAAAATTTCTTATTTCAATGACATTCAAAACATCACTGAAAATTAAACATTAACACTTCTACATCAACATTTACACACCACATGGGTGCCTCGCATGTTGCTGAGCAACGACACATAGTAATAAATCTAATTGTATTATTATTAATGTAACAGGACTAATTAAGTTTGTTTAACTAAGAAACCATCATAAAACTCATTTAAGTAGGCCTGTTATTGTTCGTTTTTATCTAACATCACAAAAATTGCAAAAAGCCTTAAATTCAAAAAAATTATAATTCCATGATATGAAATGCAACAACAAATCTTAAACATTAGTAAAACAAATGCTTTGAAAAATAAGTTTCCAAGGTAAGTGAAGTCTTGATTGTAATATTTTTAGATTGTTACGTAAATCTCCTGACAAATCAACTTTTCCTGAATTATCTACAGCCAAAAAGTAGTTCATCGTCTTCGCGGTAACAGCTATTGCACTTGCAAATTGTAACCAACAACTTATGTGACGTATTTCCAAATCCCGCCATTATGACAGTTGGGAGCGAACATTTTCGCTTGGTGTTAGTCGTGTGAACCCCAAGCAACGCTCAATGGCTGCGCCTTGTATGAAATCACCACGTGCTCGGTTCATGATGTAATTTACACGCAAGATCAGACTGGATATCACTAGTTGACACGCGAAATAACATAAAAATAATTATATTATCAACAAAATAACACCATCATGCATGCTAAAGAGTACTTACGGCGTTTTGGCTTAGTCATGAAGATGGGAATGGAGCACGCGCCACCAAGACGAAAATAGAACCAATTTTACTGAGTTACGTTATGTGTAACACAGACTTCAACACTCGATGTGTGCACTTAAATTAAAACTTTCAAAACAGAAACAATACTGTTTCTCCGATTTTCACACGATTTACTACTTCAAGGACTTAAGAGACAAACTCGAGCACGACGCCGCATCAGATTCAAAATCGACTACTAAGTTAAAATTGTAATCAGAAAGAAACTGATCTCACGTTTTAGTAAAATACATTCCGTATTAATTTCGGAGACACCAGGTACAATCCAACACTTAAAATAAGAGTCAATTTCAATGACAACAGCACAAAACGCGGACCCCACAACGGAAGTAACGGCGGCAGCAACTGACAGAACTGACAGGTGAACTTCAAACAGCTAACACGCACAGCGACTTAGACGCTATCTGTTGGTAGGGGAGAAGCACCATCCAGTGAGATTCGTTCAACTTCCAAGTTATGACTCTGCACTGAAGCAAAAGATGGGATAAAATAAATTCTCATTAATTAATAAAAATTCACACAAATCAACCAGGCAGTCATTAAAATTTAAAATATTTTCTACTTTTCTTGACAGGTAATGGTTGAAGAAAAAAAACAAAATAATTGATCACCGCTAATGAAGTTTTATTATTTCAGGAAACACATCCAATAGAAATAAAATATTTACAATTACACTAATTAATGTTCTTATATGAGATCAGAATGAGTGCATTTTTGGCGTTTCAGCATAATATTCTTCTTTAGATCTTAGTCCCTCCTTATACTGACGATGACGTTCCTTCATCATTGCTTCCACTCTTAAGAACTGCAAAAAATTAACTAACATGAAATTAAAGCAATAGATAAAATCACCAATAGATAATCAATTAGTTTCTCCTCACCTGCTTATGGTTAGTGGAACATTCATTAAAGTCATCAATAAGATCTTCACATTTCTTGACACCTCTCCTTATTCCATATGCTTCCAAGCATTCCAAAGCTCTTAATTCCATATCACCACATTTGTCATAATGTTGACGATTGATGGCACACCCAGTAAGATCAGTAAAAGGTGATCTCCAAAGAGGAGCGACAGATACCATTTTAAAATGATCTGAAGTAAGTGAACAGAAGCAACCTATATTGTACAAAGACAATAAATACAAAACTATGATTACTAAACATAAATTAGCATAAAGACAATAAATACAAAACTATGATTACTAAACATAAATTAGCATAAAGATTAAAATACTAACAAGTTAATAAAATTGAAAACGCCCGAAATATCATAAATGAAACTGAACTCCCTTGTGGCTCATTAACATTTAAATATCATAATAATAAAAAAAATCCACGTAGTGGATATGTTCTTAATTTCTCCCGGGAAAAATACACATACTAGCAATGACAAAAAAACATAAGTGTTTTATTTTGTCTCTTTCATTACGTAGCAAACATTATCTCACGCTAATCTTAACCACAAAAAGAAAGTTCTAAAACAAGGTAATATATAAATACATACCCACCACACCCCTAAATACGTTTCAATACCAATAAATAACAGATCAGAACAGACTGAGTATAGACGAGATACAAAAATAAGCAATAATACTCTCACCTTCCACAATTACTGCTACTGACAATACATGCAACTTCTTTGACAAATGGAAGTAGACAATGATTGCTCCAATCCGCACAATCCCTACCCATTCGCGGGAAATCAAACGACAATCAAATGTAATGGGCATGGGTGGGGTGGGGGGGCATTTGTGCGTATGTAAAATCTAGATGAAATAGCCTCATTCATTCGGACTCAAAATACCAAAATGACTTCGTTATACAGCGTACTAACTGGGTACCCGTGTCTCGACGCGAGTAAATTTTATGATTTTTTAAATATTCTTTCTTTTTTCCATTGCTATCTAGCGATAATGATATCCATCTTATGATACAGCTTAATACACTCATTCTGTCCGAAGAAAGTTTTCGTATTATGGAAAACGTGAATGATTTATTCATGATCGAGGGATAAAGACTAGTGTTTGGGTTACGTGTTGCACACTGTTGAATTTTTTAGATAATTCTAAACAAAAAATCATTTCACAACTTCTTTAAACATTTCAAACCTCTCGGAGTTCTGGAAACACTTTATGACCAGGTGGATGAAGATGGACAGTGGACTCAATTGCTTTCCTCGTTAGTATCTTGTGGCTACGATCTCTCAGTCTAGCGTTCTTTTACCCTTATCAATGGCAATTTGTTAAAATAAAACGAACTTTATTGTGAAAAAAAAAAACCAGCTGCAAACTGCGTATGACCACATGGGGGACAATAAACTAAGTTACTCGACTATACATAATAGTATTATTTCACGATGTTTTCCTTATCATGAAGTCTTTTACAAGTACACATATGCCGAAAAAGAGTTTATTTATGTACCAACACGTGAAGAAGATAATCATCATCAAAACTGGTAATTAAGTGTACAAAGAATGTGTACGTTCTGATTTCGCTTATTCCCTGTATGGGGAATGTACCCCAGGTCTTTCGAGTATGGTGGAAATATTATAAAAATGTGGAGGCTAAACGGTTGGTTTCACGAACAAAACCCGTGCGATCAACACATGAAATCTTAGATTCGATTCCCTTGCTCTTTGCCGTCAACTATTTTATTATATTCTTTTAGAGTTATTCCATTAAATCTTTGAAACACTTTTCTGTCGAAACTGCAAAATATAATTCAAAGCTTCGACTATCGAGGTGAATTTATTGAAGCAGAATTCCAAGAAAAGGCAATAAAATGGAACCTCATTCTCAGATCCGAATCCCAGAAATCCGAAATCCCTGAAAATTAGAACACGTATTTGAAAAGAGAAACATTTTTTTATTACCTACGTTCATAAAGAACTCATTTATTATTATAGAGAACTTAAACACATAATTTACAAAGTACAATTACTGTACTGAACTTATTATAGCGTTGAAATATATTGAAACAAAAACAATAAAACCAAGGTCTTACAGCAGTTCATTAATATCGAAATCGAGGATACCGAGGAAAAGCACAAAAGAAACTCTGATAAGCCCGACGAGAGGGAAGGACAACCGGTGCTGTAGACCCGGAGCCCGGGTCGCAAAGGGGGCCCGGCGCGGCAGGTCTTACTGTTTAATTTTTGCATAACAAATAACATTTAATCTGTATATTTTTTTCTCGAGAATGAGTCAAACAATGTTTATGATTAATTCGTTCGGATTAGAATGACTCCATTGTAGAAGAAAAATATTCATGGCGCTTCCAAAAAGGAGTCTTTGATGTGGCAATGCTAACGTGAGGGAGCCCCTTTACGGTCAAAGATAAGATCAAGCCCGTTTCAGTTACAGCTGGCATATCAATGCAAAACATGAACGTATGACAAAAAATGTGTTTACTGAAAGCTAAAAGAAAGTTATTCTAGGCTGCATGTTTTATTTGGAAAAACTTCACTGGAGTGAGTAAGAACAGAGTTCAAGAATGGCGATTGCAGTAGTCTGAACAAACTATTGCTCGCAAGAGTTGTTGACCAAAAGAATCTTAACCCTGTAGTGGTTGCGCTTATGAATACATCATGAGAGGTTTTGCAGAGGACTTCAGTCACCCATATTAAAAGTAAAATTTTTTATGAAGTAAATATTTTTAAACAATGTTAAAGTATTGAAGAAATTTTTCATACAGACATTGCTCGATAATTAATTCTCAACAACTAAAACCACTTAACTTTAAGTTTTTCATAGTGAAGTTTTAAGTTTTTATTTAAACTTTTTTAGTTTTAATTTTGAGTTCTCAATGTTGTATGCCCCTCATATGATATAAACTTGGACATAACGACATTGGTAATATATTTATTCATTTGGGAACTCTGGAAACCACAGATTCAATGCATATCATTCCTTTGCAATTATTATTTTCTGTTATCTCTTACTCACCCTTTTTCAGAGAGTAAGGGATGTCTTTTTACTGTATTTAGATTTAATTGATACTTGTTGTGCCACTATTCATCACAGCAATACCAAAATCTGAATTTGTCAGTGATATATGTAATTTATAATAATTTTTACATGTCATCCCCTTTTTGAGGGGTGAATTGGGGCTGATCATGAACTAATGTTTCATCGAAGGTGTCATTTTGCATTTTTGCAACCCTGAAAACTTCTCAACAGTAATACCAGCCTTTTCATTATTTTTACATTTTCTCCTCTTCCCACCCCTTCCCAAAGCGTGTATTTTCTCTCATGGAGGGTGATCGTGAACTTAAGTGAAAATGTGAATGTCTGTATTTCTTTAAGAGGCCCCAAAATTATATATTCATCACCAATATAGATTTCCATATTTTTACATTTCACTTTATTCCTATCCCCTACCCAAGGGGTGGTAGGAGTATACTATTCACCACGCTATTGTGGACTTGTGAAAGCAGCACTGTTGTCACTATTTTTCTCAGCAGCTTCAAAAACTACAGTTTCAAAATTAATATTGGTGTTTTTCATTATTTTTACTTCCCACTCTCTCTCTATGGGATGATAAGGGTGTGTTTGCAACAGTGAGTGAGACACTATTCTTCTCAATGGCTCTCAAAATCATGCATTCAATACTAATACTGGTTGTTTTCAATCATCTTTTCATGTCACCCCCTTCCCACCCCTTCCCTATAATGGCGCTATGGGTGTCTTTCCCTCATAATATTTATCACCTTATAGTCATTCATCTATGTACCAGGTTAATATTGCTCCAGACATACTGGGATTATGATACAGTATACACACATATACACATTTTTTTATAGAGAGAGATAGTTAAGTTTTTTAAAATACAGCTGCCATATTGAATTTATACAAATATATTATAGCCAACACAACACTTGCAATAAATACAAAACAATTGACACCTCATTTATCAGTAGGGGCAATACCACAGTGGATCATCTACATTTACATACATAGGCTGTTAAATACATTACCCTTCCCTTGCTTCGCCATAGTTGGGTAAAAATAATCACAATGGAACGGAGCTTCAGAGGTCAAATGGATGTCATCTGTTGTCCATTTTAATAATTGCAGTTTTAATGAGTAATTTTTGAATGCTTTTTATGTATAACCACCTAAGCATATAGTTCTTATCTCTAAATGCAATTTTTATTCTTATATGGTTCTTAAATAATCTTTGCAATAATATTAAAATACTTACAGAATAGGTCGAGAGAATGACACGGGTTCATCCAAAACTCATTGTTGCAGAATTCTGGGAAATCCACTCAATATAGGGGCTAGATTATCATTGAGGTGATGTAACACATGTCTATGTTTATTAATCTCAACACACCCTGCATTCCTATACAACATTGAGAAAAAAATATGAATACTTTGCATGGATGACTATTATCATCTGTGCGATCATTGCAGGGCTAAGTATTTTTATTGAATGTTTTCTACAGGTCAATAACAGAAGCAAAGGTAGAATAAAAGTTTGTTAAATTTAGCAATAATGGACAGGAGGAAATTATTGAAGAATATTCAGGGGTGAGTTGTAGACTAGAAATGAAAGACGTACTTCTACATAAAACTGATATCTTTTAAGTTCTTGTCTGAAAGGATGCAATCAACTTCAACATATGTTTCTTTTGCACAACTTGGAAGATGTAAGGACTTCATCCTGAAGAAACCATTTATTTACTATGTATTTCATCAAAAGGAAAAAAAGTATGGGGACTTATTATACTAATAACATCTTTGAAACCTTGGTCCCTTTAAATTATCAACTTTTATGACCTTTTTCAGACTTAAAATTATATTTCACTTGCAATGTTTTGTCAGGTCATTAAAGTTGATAATTCAAAAATACAATTATGATAGACATAAACAGCACAACTTAGTGCCTTTATTCAGTTTCTTTGAGAAAAAGGATACAAGTGGTACAAGTATTCCTTACTTTCTCAAGAATGGTGTCCAACTCTTTCAGCAGAATCACAGCAATCAAACAAGCAGTGTGAAATATTTTGGGTTCTTAGGGGACACAAAAATGAAAAGATTGATTGAGACTAGTGAGATAATGTTCTCTGATATTCAATATCTGACAACTTGAAAATTTCTTTGATATACTTCAGCGCATTAAAATGAAAAATTATTATTTCAAAGGTTGAGGTAGTGAGATCTAAGTTAATCTTTATAAAATTTCAATATTTCACTTCTTTGCTTTCCCCTTACTCAAGGAATGAGTCAATAATAGTCAAGTAACTCAGGAGTACCCTCTCACCCTAGACTTTATAGCTTTATAGCTCCACCTGGCTATGTTTGCAATTTCCTATATACTAAAAATTTAACTAAAGAAATTGTGCATACTTTTTAATAGATTTAACTAACATCACAACCTTTGACACATAAAATATTTGCTTTGAAGACTGTCAGATTAGGTTCTTTTGCTTTATATGAAGATTGATTTCGTTTGTTGTCTGTATTTGGCTTTAAATTGCATATTCTTATAACCATGAAATTAAAACTTATCAAAGTAATGAAACTGCGTGCATCTCACTTTTATTATTTATTTACATAGTTTATACCCACATTGGAGCACTTAAATCAGACCAAATACAGATTGTAATACTACAAAGTTTTAATTAGTTTTAATTAGTGGCTTGATTCTTCATTTTTATCTTCTGTTTCTGCTTCCAAAACTGCTTCATTCTTTCCTATCTTATTGCCCTTTGTTCATCAGTCATGGTGTATTGTTTTCGTTCATATATTTTTTGTGCAAGTCATAGATTTCTATTTCTCAACATCTTCTTTTCTTCTCTATTTTCAATTTGTTGCATTGTTATATTTAATTCTTCTAAATCTTTCTGAACCTCATTAAACCAGTTATTGTTTGTTTTATTTTTCCAAAAGTAGTCGAATAGTTGTTTTAGGAGTCTATGTTCTGGCAATCGTGTTATATGGCAGTAGAAGACAATTCTCCTTTTTTGCATTGTATCTACTATCAACTCACTTTCAGAGTATACTAATTTATTAGGCAATAATCTCCGCTGTCCATCTCTTTGGTGTTTTTGTTGATGATTCTCTTAACTATCTTCTGTAATCTATCTGCTGTAGATTTAGTATTTAACTTAAAAAGAATTTCACTAGCATAGAATGCTTCAGGTTTAACAATGGAAGAGTAGTGTTTAAATTTGACATTTATCGAGAGAAATTTCTTCCAGTATGTTGGCCAAGAAATATATTTACTTGTTCTGTTTTCTATTGAAGCTTTCTCTTTTGAGTTCCAAGTTATGATTTCTCCAATATATTTGAACTTATTTACAATCTTAATTCATTTATCATTACTCAATTGTATGGTTGATGTTTCAACTGGAAAAGTTGGCATCATTTCAGTTTTTTCAAATTATATTTGTAATCCAACTTTTGCTGCTACTTTTTCCAATTCTTCTATTTGAAATTTAGCTTCTTCCACAGTATTTGCAAGTAGTGCAAGGTCATCTGTGAATGCTGGGCAATTAAGTTTGATATTTTTGCCGATCTTAATGTTTACTGGACATGCCTTATTCCATTCTCGCATGACTTTCTCCAGTTCAAAGTTGAATAGTAATTGGGATAGTCCAGTTCCAGTTCCAGTTCAAAGTTGAATAGCATGACTATGTCCAGTTCAGATTTCAAATAGTTCAGACAATGCACCTCTAAACTTAACTTTTGATTTAGTATTCATAAGGATGATACCAATGAGGTTAACCAATTTTCGGTGTAAACCAAAAGGATTTTTTTTTAAGGATTTTCAATAGACTCTCGATGGACACTGTCGTACACTTTTTAAAAATCTCACTTTTAATACAATTTTAGTTTTCAATTCATTCAATTGATAATAGAAATGGTCTTGCCATATAGCTTTTGACTCCATTGGGTGCACCATTACAATATTGTTTATACCCCCTACACTATACCTTGTTAAAAAATAAAATTAACCTGAGTTTGCTTCATATGAAAAGAACTGAATTGCAAGTAACTATGACACATTATTGTTGATATTCAGAGAGCACCTATACTTGGATCCTGGATGAGGTAAAGTTGCAAAGAGTGTTTCAGAGTGAAAACCATCAGCAAGCTAGCTGGAGCAAAACCTCAAATGGCAGGAGATAAAACCCCAGAAAGAGGAGCAAGTTGATTAAATAAAATAAAATAAGAAATGCAAGATAAGAAAAGAAATAAGCAATAAAATGCAATGTGTAATATTATTAAGAGCTATTGAAAATATAAATTATATTTTGGAAAAGTATTTTTTCCAATTTTAATAAATGTATGAATGATCAGGATGTTATTTGCTATTATGATGAAATGTTAAAATAAATTCTTGCATTCAGGCAATATATTTATTAACTAGTTTGACATTTTCGACAACGAATGCTTTCTTCCTCAGGACTTCGTTGATCTCCAACAAAATTCCATCATCTAATTACTTTATCTCCATCACCATATTCAACAACAACAAAAACACCAACTACAATTTTGTCACTCATAATCTAAAAAGGAGATCCATTTTATTGTGAACGCTTGCATTGCTGATCATGACAGCCTATTGTTACCTATAGATATCAACCTATAGATAATCTGCTATATCCTGACAGCCTATAGATAATCAACACCTATTGTTACATGGAAGTAATTGATACCATGAAATGTGTAGTGCAATGTATGAGTACTCATGTGGATTAACTTTATTGAACACTAACTGTCCATTACTAGACATAAGTGGACATGAACTTTTTTGTTCTTTCTCCTGTCAACAGTGACCATCTGACTTTTTCCCCTTACTTAAAATTCACTCTGTATTTTTTATTTTAATGGACATTATTTTATTTGTGCATAAATTAAATAAATTTAAATATATCTCAGACACATTATTTAAGATTCATTGATAAAATTATTCGAATTCAATGCGATAGTGATTATTACTGCATTGATTTTTTAATTATTTTTTATCTGTCTTTGCTTTATTACTAAACTGTATTAAATTAATATCATATGTGAGTGTACAACATGAAGTCAAGATGAGAGTATAGTATGCATGTATCATACATGATATGTGATCACACATACTACACCAAGTAATGTAGTAGATACCATTCCAAAAATAAATTATGTCAAACATGTCCAACAGTAAAAAAAGATCCACATAATGAAAGAATTTTTTTGTGGACATCGTGAAAGTTACTTTTAAAGTGGTAAATTACATTAAATAATAAATAAATAAAATCAATCAATCAAAAATAAAATCAATCAATAAATAAAATAAAGCAATTAATAAAATAAATCAATTAATAAATTAAGTAAATCAATAAATAAATAAAACCAATCAATGAATAAAATAAATAAATAAAGTAAATAAATTCAAAAAAATAAATAAAATGAAAAAAATTAATAAATGAAATCAATAAATTGATAAAATCAATCAATTAATAAAATAAATAAATAAAGTAAATAAAATGAAAAAAATTAATAAAATTAAGAAATGAAATAAATAAATTAATAAATCGATAAATAAATCAATAAATAAATCAACAAATAAATCAATGAATAAATCAATAAATAAATAAACAAACAAATAAATTTATTGTCAAAAAAGCAGTACAAACTGAATATGGCCACATGGAGGAAATAAATTCTGATGTTTGTTTATATACTCAAAAGCTTTATTTATCAGTGAAAGTCATGCGTGTTTGCATCTTTAAAATCATTTTGAACATTTATGTAAAATATCCAAATCAATATAAAGAAGTAATTGCTTAATATGCATGAATGGTCAACACATTTCTATTTATCAGCTCAACATATAAAACATTTTTCATGATGTGAACAACAAATGGCCTCAGTACATTGGAGTGAGTAGGAGGGCGGCGGAAAAATCTTCATTTTCTTGGGGCCCCAAATTGGTTGAAAACATTCCTAGAAACCTATATTGTACTCAAGGGAATGGAAATGAAGTTTGATATGTTTGCAAAAACAGTATTTGGTTAAAATGCTACCTCAAATGTTATAGAAATAACAGAGCTGTTTCCCTTCCTTAGACAAGCTTGTCTACAATTTTATTGTGGATTTATTTTCATTGTGACACATTCATAGATTTAGAATATAACTTCATAAATTCTATAAATGTTTGAAAAAGGTTTTACTTTCTCATATATAGAAAGTATTGTAATTGTGAAAAAATTCAAAAACAAGACTTTTACGGAAATATCAATTTTTGGGATCCCTGATTCTGAAAAAGTGTTCAACTGTCCGTCTGTCTGTGCGCAGTAATTCTGAGAAAATGGATAAATCAATATAATTCACATTTCTTATTTAAAATAGATTTTACTTGTTGTCGATGCACATGCTCTGATTTTTAAAACTCTAAAACAAAGGGTACTTATTCATGTGAAGATCAAAGTACTTTTTGAATGTTTCTCAAAAACTGCTCCAACGATTTTGCTTAATTTTCTGTATGTAAAGTACAATTAGTATGCATTATATCCGCATTAGCAGTATTTCGCTTGAAAGTTTGGTATAGACGCAGTAAAGTAATTTCTGTCTGCTCCATTTACGCTTGTTCACTACTTCAAGAAGTTTGAATATTATTTTACATCCCTTACAGAAAATTATCACTGCCATCACACACAATAATCACTGCCTATGTGTGATGAGGTAGTGATGTAAGTGATAAGTGTGATTACAGCAGTACTTCAAGTGTGATGTTAATGTTGAGTGATAAACCAATACATAGTTGCATCACAGCCATACAAGTGATTCTGTGTGTGCTGAATCGCTAATAATTGAATCACTTGCCAAATTATAACTGAATTAATGATGCATTAATGGATTCTAATGATGCAGCATGATTAATC
This sequence comes from Laupala kohalensis, assembly GCA_002313205.1. Taxonomy (NCBI): domain Eukaryota; kingdom Metazoa; phylum Arthropoda; class Insecta; order Orthoptera; family Trigonidiidae; genus Laupala; species Laupala kohalensis. The sequence continues at coordinate 116,168 of NNCF01130670.1, forward strand.
ATGTGTGATTCTGTGATAATTTTCTGTAAGGTGGATGAAGCAGAGGTAGAGTAAAACAATATTCTGAATATTTACTTTACTTTCCAATCTCAAATAAAAGACAGTAATAAGTTTAATTATTGGCTTTGAGTCCAACTAAAATGTTTATTATATTTCATTATTTTATCATATAAATTTGTAACTAATGTATTTTTTCTTGTACTCATTACTTTTACACGTAATTTAATATATTATTACTTATAGTTTGAAGAATTAACTTGGTTACTTGTTTTTTTGAAACAATGTGTGATGTAAAGTCTATTTGTTTATTTTTCATGATTCTTTTTAATTCAATGTTTTATAGCTGATTCAATAGTTAAAAATAATATTATTGTAAATAATATATTTTAACATTTACAGAATTCTTAGACGATATATATAAAGGAGTGTTACAAAATAGAGACAGTAAATAAAACAAATAGTATGACTTATTTAACCAAAAATAATCATAGATAAGATTATTTTTTATTGATATAAATTTGCAATTGTAAATTGCAAAGAAATTAATTTCTTAGTTTTTAATGAAATTATATAAGAATATTGATGGTCTGTTTACTTTGTTCTCACGTTAATAATATCCTAATTATCTTTATATTTTTAATCAATATATCTTTTGAAATAGAATATAATCTTACTGATCTTATCTCCAAAACAAACGAAAGATAAGAATTTGTATATTAGAGATTCTTTTATATAAATGCAAGTAAAAGTATTTCTTTAATAAACTTTTTAAATAGGGTAAAATGAAGATGACTAAAATATAGAGTAACATGTTAAAAACAACCCTCTCCTAATAGAATGCTTTAATATCACTCTCTAATGCAGACTGAGAAATTTATATGACAAAGTATGCGCAATGATTTCACACCACTAGTTTCCTTTGAATAGCTGTCACAGAAGCAGGGATGGATACAGGCTAGTATTTTAGGGGGTGTCATAACAAAAGAATATAGTCTTGGGTGTAGTACATTCCAAAAAAACATCTCAACCTCAGAAAAAAATTGAAAATTCTATAGTAAATTGAGTGTTAAGGTCATCCAAGTGTGAATTAATATGCTGTTTGGTGCAGTGACATTATTTTTGAGATTATTTTAAAAATTTTATGTGACACGGGAAAGTGATAGATGCAAAACGTTGATTGTGTTTAAAGATGCAAAAATTTTATTCTCATATTTTTGAGGTACGGAAACATTTCATTTTTCAAGGACAAGAACAAAATTACTTGTGAAAGATGGTGCTGAAGCTGTGGTTTTTGAAAAATTAAGTACAAGTGCTGTGTACGACTGGAACTGTTCCTCTCTATTGAGCCCAAAATTTGAATGCATCTTTAATTCCTGCTTTGGCTGAGTGGGCAAAAATTCATTTACTAAAAAAATGTTCAAAATTGCTGTAACAGGAAAAAAAATGGAAAATTTACCTTCATTGCAATTTTAATCAAAATGTGCTACTTAAATTTTCTAGACAAGGTTATGTTGCAAACAAAACCTTTGCAAAGGAACATTACGCAACAAAGGTTATTCAGGAAGAGAGCAGCTTAGGTACTGTCTATTTACGTATCTCCATGTATTTCCATATCACGAATTTTGATCGGATTTTTCGTGTGCGTACACAATCTTTCACGCTAACGTTACAAGAACTACTAATAATTGAATTATTTTTAGCCTTGAATGATAAAACCATCGAGCAATAGAGCAGCATGGAAACATAATCATATTATGAAATCCTCTTCTAGTAGAAAATCGGTCCTATGAATTATACATGATTGAGTCCTACCCGAGAAGAACCCCGCCCAAGGGTACAAAAAATGTTTTAACGCTAAATTTACCCATTTTAGTCCCTCATAGTGACACCACGTTGCGCTTTGAAATAAACTGTTTCCTCCCCGGATATTTCGAGAACGGTTAATGGGAATATATTAAAAACTCATGAGAATCTGTAAATAAACTGTAGAATTCTAGGTAATTAGGTTTTGTCATTTTCTGACCAAAAGTATAAAAAACAAAATAAAAATACTTTTTTATAAAAAATTTACACTTATATAATAATAAAATAATGTTTCTCAAGTGATTTGTGCAGTCATATTTGAATTTGTCTTATAAATGTCGTAATATTGGCATGAAGTGTGAGATGAGGTATTGTTCCTCTTCCCACTCCCCTCTCCATAATGGTTCAACTTTCTCACCACCCTTTTCCAACGGCTCAGCCTGCGGAGCGAATCAACCTGAAACTATTTTGGCGACTGTGTAACTGGCTAAACTTATTTTTCACTTATGTTCTTTATTGAAACGATATAGTTCTTCGTAATATGATTATACCTGCTCTTTGCATGTCGATTTTTCATTGTTAGCGATTTTGTGTCGGTAAAAGCTTTCGTTGCGAAAGGTTTTCCCATTTTGTTATATTATAAATGTTTAATCAATATTATTCAGGTATGGGCATAATTTTTGCTGATGAATTGCAGTTTCAATAACACCAAACAGTTCAAAGGACGTAGTGTTCTCGGAATCGGCGCACAGTGGAGTACATCGACATGAAACTGGCCCAAAAGTATTTTATCCCGTGAATTTCGTTGAATAATGCGAATATCTATTTTACAAAGCATTTTTCTAATAGTTTATTCATTGGATTTAAAACTTGTCGAATAAAAAATATACAGATATAAACATAACATGAGTGTCTTGTTGATGTTGTAATGATTCAATTGTAATGATGTAATTATAATTCACTTTAATTATGTGGACAGACTCAGACCATGGGGTGTGCTCTTTCGTCTGACCACAAAAAAATACATTTATTTCAGTAAGTAAATAATGAGAGAGCTGTATGTTACAATCGACCGGCAATAACCACAAACAAAGCACCTAAAAGTGCATATTGAGTTATATGCATAAATATTTAATTTACTGATGAAAAATCATAAAATCAACAACAAGCGGTAGTGTAGTAAATAAGAAATGTGAATGAAATTGACACATTCGACATTACGAACACCCAAAACGGATATTTACGTGAAATATCGCGATCAATGTTTTTCGCGATTACAATACGTATAAGATATGTCGTGGTTAGCGTGGAGGTGTAGTTAAAGTTGTAACTAGATCTCCGCTCCCCACAAGATAAATAAAATATACTTTCAGTTTCAACTTCTGTTTGCCTTGTGGCAATTTATTGAGTACAACAAAGTGAAGAACTAGAAGAACGTTTGGAAATTAAAACACCATGTAGTAACACAGAAACCTGGGTTTCGCCGTGACTTGTAGTCTAGACGTCTATGACGGCGATGCGTGGTCTGCGTCCTTCTGATGTTCGTGGCGTCGAAGATGACGCGTGGCTTGCGTTCATGGGAAGTGGAACGCTTCTCGTGGATCTAGTAGTGATGCCTCGTCGTTTTCATATTCCAGGTGATGCGTCGCTCCGGGAAATATACTTTCCTGGAGAGTGTCGAATTTCTTCACGTTTGGCGAAGTCCTGATAGCTCGTAGTTTTGTCGCGATATTTATATTAGCGAGTCCCGGGTCGTGGGAACACGCATTTAATAAGGCTTGACGCTTTTGGATCTCAAAACTTATAGTGAGCGAAGTTTGTTGAGATCAAAGATTGCAATATTCAAGAGCACGCAGAATGTAGCTGGACATGACCTGACCGTGCGGAATATTGAGTGAGAATGGTTTGTTATCGGTCGCCTAGTTAGGTCATTAAGAATGAAGATAGATGAAGGAATGAAGATAGCTGAAGGCCTAAGTTGCCTTGTATCTATTTTGCCTTGAAGGGAGTGGTTTCAGAGGGTGGCGTCACAAGGGTTGTTTGTTTATCCTTACTCCTCAGGAGATATACAAGTAAAGTATTTCATTTATGACGAACGATACATTCGCTTAATACTCCTTGTCCTGACCTTAGTATGTGTTGGCCTTGGGACGTTGTAGTGCTTTGGACTTCTCGTATGCAAGAGGCCATGCCGCGGGAGTACAATCGTAAACAGTAAACAATGGTGACATGATATATTTTGAATCGTGGCATTCATTTAATGATGCTGTTGGAGAGGTATCTTCGTAGAAAGCTATGTTCCTACATCGTCAACTACTTAGCGCATGAGAGCTGGTTGACGTGGGCAAGAGCATTTAGCGGGGAAGGAGTGAAATGTAGAAATGAGGATGCATTTCTTACATCATTCCCCTCGTTCCAAAAAAAAGTAAACCCTTTACTTTCCGGGAGAAAAGTAAAAAAGGAACTCGCTCGAGGTAGTCTTCCTCTGTGGAAACATCTCAAGGAAAAAAACATAACCCAGCCTCCGATTATCTGTGGCGTTTAGATATCTGTGAGGGCCATATCCAATTTGGACTTCTTTGGGAAAAAAAACTGCTTGAGACGCTGCCCGTTTCCGATGATTGATATAGACGTGTTCCGAAGTGGGAGGACGTGTTATCTTCGTGGGATTATCCGAAGATGTCTTGTCTGGTAGAATTGCTGGGTCTAGAAAAGGTTGGATGTTGGATGCTGGCGGTGACCAAGAGGATGGTTAGTAGGATGCTGCGTGGTGCTCTGGACCAGGAGATGAGTTGCAGAGATGCTGGGTGCGGAGGATGAAGACGTGTGGATCAGGATGCTGACGTGCCAGGGTGCGCTGGGCCAGTTCTGTTCATCTCCGATAGTTTGAGAGAAGAAAACGGAAGTGTTAGTTTGCAAGTTGGTGAGGTGTTGCCGTATGGGAAAATTGGAGAAATTAACATGTTTCCACTTCGATAAGTATGGTTGTCCCAACATAAACGCTCTTCCATAGATAATTGCGTGCACAATTTCTCTATTAGTCGAGTATTCCATTGATCCACTCATAATTATTAAAGTTTTACAGAGGTTGTATTAGATATTTACTTGGTTTTATTTCGATAGCATTGGTTAAATTAATGCGGGTAGAGACTTGAAATACTCTGATCATCAGGCAGCGTTTTATTGCTGCTGGTTTCACAGTAGGATCCCACGGTCGATACGCACAATAATTGCCTTTGTCATAAAAATATGTCCACATTTAAGTTAAAATGGTGGTGGTGGATTGAAACGCTTGCGTGCTAGATACCCAGTACTGTAATACTTGTTGCTGGTTGAACTGTGTAGCATAACTGACTAAGGTCTGGTCTCCTTGATGAGAAAAACAAAAGAAAAGAGACACTTTATTAGTAATGAGTTATGATAATCTGTGACGGTTTTCAGTAGTAATAGTAATCTCGTTTTTCATTAAACTTGATTCTGCGTCCAGATCGTGTGTAACCAGGAGGATGCGTTGGTGCCGTTTCTGCGGTGGGGATAACATTATCCGAAGGTAGTCCATAGATTACTTGTGTAGGGTTTGCTGTCATAAATGCAGGTTTTATGCGATCCAGACTCACGCGAACTTCTTTGTTATTAATTTTAATTACGACAGTCTTGTTGTCCTCGGACCTTGATAAAATCTCGAACGGTCCGCTGTAAGGGGGAACGAGAGCTTTTCTGAACGGAGTGCTGCGCAAAAACACGTGTGTTGCGTTTTCCAGTTCATTGTGAATAAATGGTTCCCGTGTTTGGAGTCTCGGGACAACGGGTTTGATCTGTCGCATGTGATGGACTAATTCTTGCACGTAAGTTGTGGTAGGGCGTATGTCATCTTTATATTGATGAAGAATGTCGCTCGGGAGTGTTAAAGTTTTTCCGAAGACCAATTCCGCGGTTGAGGCGTTCAAATCTTCTCTGTGTGCGGCACGGAATCCTAGCATAATCACGGGTAGAGCCCGGCTCCAGCCGGTGTCATGTGACATTAGTGCAGCTTTTAGCTGGCGGTGAAGACGCTCTATCATTCCGTTGGCCTGAGGGTGATACGCGCAAGTGCGGTGTCTGCTTATACCGAGTCGTTGCGTCAATTC
>NNCF01130670.1:128541-174078 GCA_002313205.1 Laupala kohalensis
CCCCCTCTTAATTTTAATTGGTAGTTTCCGAAAAGATGTATTTTGTATTTTCCTGTTTCCAATCATTCCACTTGACTCCTCCCCCTTGATATTTCATTGGTTGCACCCCCCTCTCTCTACTTCTAAGATTCTTTCCTCGAGATGAAGGTCTGTCGGCCATTTTGTTATTTTTGTCCCTGTACATGTGCGCGGGCGGTATGCTTCTAAAGACCTCGGTTTTATTGTTTTATTGCTAGGCGGCATTCGACATCGTCCCTTTCTAGCTAGCATTTTTTCTGAGCGTCGGCCCTTCTTTTTTGGAACCCAAATTTTATTACATTCTTTTGAATTTTTGCTATCGTGTGTTATGGCCGAACGCATGGTCCCAAAATTTCACATTTCTAAAGATTCTTGTTGAGCCTCGTTATTCCCCAAGAGACATGTGTCGCGAACCTTTTTTGTTGGCCGCTTACCTCACACGTACCCCCACGTTGCTTAGGGAAATAATATTCCCTAACATCCGTTCTTTTTCTTGAAAGATTCGTGTTCAGACTAGCAGGCTACTAAAACATGTGTCCTGCTTCCTATTTCTTTTGATCTTTTTTAAATAAAGGTTTTTATTGCGTTATTGTCCTAAATTTTGCCACCCGTCTTTCTAAAGATTCCTGTTCAAACTTGTGTGTTTCTGAACACGTGTCCTGGTCTCTACTTTTGATTTTTCCAAATAATAGTTTTTATTGCGTTTTTGTATTCCAAAACTTTCTACTGATATTTTGATGTAGCACCGCCTTGCTAAGCTTCAGTCCACCCAAGTCTCTTTCAGCGAGCTCCCATGTTGACCCATGCTTTTTATGTTAATATTTTGAGAACGCGTGATTGAATTATTAATCAATTCAATCCACGGTCTCAATATAAAGCACATAAAATTTGTGAATGCTGCAGACATAAATGACAGAGACATTTTTGCAGCTGTATTGTGTGAATTGCTGTTTCTTTTTTGCGTTCTTGTAGCAAGGAACGCAACGTTTCCTTTCCTTGTTCACACAAGCTGATTCTTTTTCAGGACGCGCAGAGTTCGATTCAAACTAATCCGGAACAAATAAAACGAACATAAAAGGAACCAGAAGTGAATTTTCCGGTTCCATGAATGTCAACAGAGAGGTTCTGGGCCACACAACTTTCCAAGAAAATTCCACCACCCGCATGTGCCAGAAAAAATATCATGTATAGTAACATTTTGGGCGAGTACAGCAGGGTTCAGGTGTCTGGGGCATATTTGTAACTTTCACCCCCCCCCCTTTCTTTCAACTCTTCGGACCACCTCTAGTGAAAATTGGGTGGTATTTTTTTCTCCTGATATGCCTTCAGGGCACCACAATGGCCATATTATGATTACCGTAGCCACCAGTCCGAGCAACCAAATAGCCACCCGCGAGTCTGGTCATGAGAAGAAAGATCGACGATGATTTTGGTATTAAGGTTAATTTATCTCTATGCCAACAACCAAAGAAACCAACGTAAAGGGTGGCAATTTTGGTCTCCTTGTGTGCCAATTATATGATGATGCGCGCTCAGAAGATCCCCCGAAGTAAGAGAATTTACTCTATGTTCCTTGGAATTTTGTTCCAATTGTCGTATCTCTACATATGAAAAACGAGAATGCTGGCGAGGTGGTGGATCAACCAAAAGGACAACACGTGAGATAAGATCCTTATCCTCCTATGTAATTCGATTGGTGGTGACTGGTTGCACCACTGTGGTATCCTAGTGAGTGAAATATGAGCATTTTTATCTTGGCTCCAATCAGAAGAAATAGAAAATAACCTCACGAAAATATTTCAACACTTTAACATCATTCTTAGTAGCTCGTAAAATAGACATTCAGATACTTAAAGAAGAAACGAATAAAATAATATTTAAATAATAAACAGTTGTTTTATATCACACGAATCTTAACTTTACGATATTACTTTAATTAAACCATCACCGAAAATAATTCATCAATAATTTATCGACAGTAAACTATCAACAATCAATTATCCTCATGGAGCCCGTACTCTGAACCGAAACAAATTATGTATATTCTTTCCGGACATTTAGTATTAATGGTATTAAAAATATTTCATCATTGGAAGTCCCCCTAAAGTCCCGTTTACACGGGGTAAGCTGTCTGGCAGGTAACCTGCCCGGCAAGCAAAGGCAGGTTACCTGCCCTGTGTAAAGGGAACCGGCCTCAAAAATGAGGTACGCTGCCCGTAATTTCACCAGGCAGGTTACTTGTCTCGGAGATAAGATTTGAGGCGGGTTTCCTCTGAAAGTAACATGTGAGGTTAGGTGCATAATTGTTAGTGTGAGTTCCGTTACTTATTTGTGTTATTAATTTTTTTAAATCTCCATTTTCCATATTCTTAATGTTTTGATCAGCCAATGAACTATAGCGCTCATGTTTAGAATGTGAATTGTGTTAATGGTTTTACTTAGTATAATAACATTTTCGGTAGAATTTTAATGCAATTTTTAATGTGTCTAAAATATCCGAATATTTCATTTAATTATTTATTAATTGCGACGACTTGTCATGAGTATTGCAGCCACTCCCTAGTCCATGATTTCTTCTTTTCTAACTCGTCCAGAAGCAGTTGACATGATTCGCGTGATTGTTCACGAAATAAATGTCGAACCATTTCACTCGCAGAGTCAGCGTGGCTCAGTGGATAGAGCACTGAGTTGCTGGCTGGATGATCTGGAATCGATCCTCGGTGAGGTGAGGATTATCATCACGCCTCAACATGACTGGTTCCCAGACCTACACAGCCTGCTATAAAATGAGTACGAGGATCTATCCTGGGGTCGAACCGGTCGGAGCGAGATGCTGACCACATCTCCTCCTTCGAGTGCCGGGGTTAAGAAAGGGCTGTAGTGCCAGATAAGAACCATTTCACTCGCACACATGACCGACGAGCGCACACTCGTCGTAATTTACAGGCAAGACGACAAGCAGGTTATTTGCCCCCGAGTAAACAAATTCCGTAGGAACGTTACCTGCCACACAGCTTGCCGGGCAGGTTACCTGCTAGGCAGCTTGACCTGTGTAAATGGGTCTTAAGGAGCCCTTGACGGCACTGACTGGAATCGAGAATAGCATTTACCATTTCAACTTCAGACCTCTTGGAACCGTCTCGCTGCCACGTCATTGCCACGAGAGCTGTGGAGCGAGATCTGTCTTGCGAGTCAGGAACCTGTGGTCTGGAGCGTACTGGAATCAATTCTCACGACGGTGATGACCTATGCATCCACGTGTGTCTGCAGAGTTCTGAATCGACCTCTGAATCAACCTTGTTTGTGTAGTCGTGGATTTCAGATAACAACACACGTTTCCCGATAGTTAGTCTTTAGTTTATAACTATGCATGGAGAAAAGAAAAAAACACATTAAACACAAATAAAGACACTCCATACAAAGGAAAATGGAATCGAGTGCGATTGTCGCGACAAACGGAACTGTTTAGTGGAACTTCTTCACATCTGTCGCGGAACCGTTGCGCGACTGGACTAGAACTGTCTGGCACGCTTCTACAGAGAAAATACTTGTAATGAGCGCTTTGAAAGTTACTTTAGACGGTCAGCTTCATAGTGAAGGATGAATAAAGATCAAAGTGATTAAACAAGATTGTATTTTACGTGAATAAGAGATTATATTCTACGCAGAATAACCTATAATGGGAAGGATAAGAAAAACATTTTATAGAAAATAAAATTATACATTTATTCACATCTTTTCTCACCATTCACTTTGTGTATATAAAAGTATTTTAATAATTACATTCAATATCCAACATGTACAATATACATCGTTTAAGCAAAGGTTTGGTGCTGTTGATCACAGAAACATCAACGGTCCTTACAATTTAAAGAGCAAAAATCAATTATCTTAGAGTTGGCAATACCGTTTTCTTCTGAGACGGTTTTGAGTGGGTAGAAACAACACGTCTACAAAATATTCCTGATTAGTTGAATGATCAGGAACGAATATCAAATATGTTACTTTCGTATCATTCTAGAGGGATTAAAATGTAGTTTATCAGACAATTAAGAAATTTCCCCACAAATACTATATAGTATGGAAAATCGCGTTAATCCGATAAGTTTGATTTAGAGCGGTTGTCGGATTATTAAAAAAATCCTGTTTCCGGAAAATGGGTTGGAAGTAATATGTTGAAATGGTGTTTCATGAGCTACACGTAATCTAGTCTAAACGGTTGTATTTTGTTCAAACATTTCGTATGAATGCATTGCACATGATTAACTATACATTCAATGAAACTAAAACTTGACGATGTAAAATAAGTTTCACTGAAATTTAACGCGTTATTTTTCCTTGCACGATTGAATGTATCGGATTAGGCAGTATTTATGAGAAAGTGCTCTGATTAACACGATTGTACTTCAACTGCAACATAATACTACGACATTGCAAAACATTTTATTTGAGAAAAATTTCATACTATTAACAATAAATACATATATGAAGTATTGTAATGTATCGAACAGTTAACTAACGACAAAATTGATTTTTACAAAGGAGTTTAAATAACATCGATTTTAAGTAACTTGAAACTACAAATAATCACCGATTTAAAAGATGATGGATCTGCATTAAGGTTGAGGAATAAACAAAAACAAAAAAAAATGATTCCTCTATTTCGGTATTTATTTTACGAGAGGTGAGATCAAATGCCCGGAAGAAATATTTCGCTCTATTTTCAATCAACGTTATCTGTACCATCGTCCACATTGCCAACTTATTCATTATTTGTTGCTGCTGAAACTTCATTATTTGTTGCTGCTAATTAGGCACGTTTTGGAAGGGAATCATGTTCCACGTATACATGATTAGCCGTAAGTCAAAATTTTATGTTGTGTCCATGTAATTTGTAAATATCATACCTTAAAGCCTACTTAAATTTATACATATTTCGGTATGCACAAATACAACACAACGATTCAAAAGATGTCGGTATGTGGAACATGATTGAAATTACAACTATCCGTGAAGACTGTACGAGATAGACTGAGAGGCCCTCGATTTTTGCTGGGAGCAAAGACGCTCACTTTCGCCTTTTGCTTTCCCTCTATCATTTCTGTAAAATATTGAGAATGAATCTATATCTCCAGACTTTCTGGGAAAAGAAAATCTCAAATGTCTTCCCTCGAAAGTGAGATTAGGTGGAAGAGCATATCCATTGGCATACGTGATATCAGAATCGTTTACTCCGTCGATTGAGCCATTGATCATTCCAATTGGTACCGGATTATAAAATTCGGATTTCAAGATTTCACCGCTGCCACATACAGACATAAATATACATCCATTGACGTAAATATAATACAATAGACGTAGACACAAAACAGTCCATAGACATAAATACAATAGATTCAGCGGTCTCTGCTGTAGATCGTCCGTGATAACATGAGACAGAAGATACTGTGACATGTCGCCCTCTCTCTTGCACACCCGCTTTGAGGAGGGATGGTGCGCAATGACTTGTGCGCAGCAGTCAGAGAGGGGAATCGAGTTCCCCCACCCAAGTCGATGTGCGAGAGAGACAGACACACTAAACTTCGTTTTCCTCTTCGGACAATCGGTATATAAGACCGCCGAGTCTATTAATATTTATGTCTATGAGTATTTTGAGCGTGAGTCTATCAGCGTGAGGCGCGGCTGGAACACGCGCAGAAGCATGTCTTCCCCCTCCAGTCGAGCACGTGGTATTCGCTCTCCGGATTCATAGACTTGTAGTTGCAATTCCGCAACCGAGAAGGAAGTGACTGCTCAGTGCCGTTTCGAACTGTACTCATCGTCAGCTACGGAGGGGAAGTGTAGTGGGAGATGACGCTCATAACTGCTGTATTTTCCCTCCACGCTTCTTGCTATGTGAAACATTTTGTACCAGGTATGACATTAGCTAAATAAATCCCATCCTCACTCCAGTATAATCGGTTTCGAATAACGACCCTCCTCTGTCAGTCAATTCCATCATTGAACCCATTCGTTCATCTGCAACTTCGTTCACAGGAAAGCAGAATGAGCAAACCCTCAACCTCTATCTGGCCGTTAGAGCACAAGCAGAATTCCTACTTCTCCAGAATTTGCATCCCTATCTTTAACAGCAGTCCTGTGTTATACTCATTAGCTACAAAAGTACTTTAATCGTTCAATAAAAACATCTTCTGTATCCGATGTATTTTTAGAAGTAAAATTAAAATACAGAGAACAATCCAAATATTGGTTACGGTGTCAATTCCGTTTAATTTTCTAGCAGTAATGAATAGCAACTGGACAATGGTGCGACGGTTCAAGATTGCATCAGTTCTCATTATTTCGAGTTGGTTTTTACAATCCTGTATTAATTCTTCTCTAAATTTTTCACGGAACAAACGTTACGTTTATAATAGGTCGATTTTATTTCTATTTTGTAAAAATACGAATGGACGTAGTTATGGAATTACTACTCGTTCAGGTGTAAAACAGGTACAGTTTTTTGGTTCTAAATTTGACACAAATGTCACAGCGATATTTGGTGAACACCTTCAGCTGCTCTTTTGAAAAAAGAGCAGGGTACAATTTTAACATATATTGCAATTATTAGGTTAAGGAAGTATACCCTTTCAAGTTACCCTGGAATTTTGATGATTAGAATATTGTGGTAATTTGTAAATGTTTTGTGGAAGCCAGCGACCCTTTTTCAATATTTCTCTTTTAGTAAACACGAAGTTAGACCAGGAATGATTTTCCACATAGGCATTCCAAGCAACTGATTAGAACAATAAAAATTAAGAACTGGATAATTCAGATTGACTTCAGCAACGCAAAACATACTCTCTTTCATATCAACAACATAAAAAGTGAGATTTTAACTTACAGTGAGAGTTTTTATTCGAAATCCATAAATGAAATCAAATGAGAATTTTGTGTTACGAAAATGGAAGTTGTAGTTTTCAACAGAAGCGTCTTTGTAGTACATAGTTTACAACAGTATTACAACGTTTTTCACCCACTGACATGTGATGTATTAACCTACAATAAGATTGTTGACACAGACAGAGAAAAAGCGGATAAATCAACACAAATGATAAAGTGTTATTCCGAAATAATAAAAGACGTCAGTGTTAAGTAGATAAATGCTTCAAAATGATTTATAATATATTACAACAAAAGATCCAAGTTATCCATTTTTTAATAATATTGGTGTCAAAATACTTATTAGGCAATATAATTATTTCAAATGTAAATCATTATCGATGGGAAGACAAAATAACAGTCGGTTAATATTTTTATTGAAGAGGTTGTCATATTGTTGAAAGGATCGCATATAGATATGTTCCACAGATTCATTAACCAGAACACGATCAATGCTACGGGTGAATTTTTCGTACCCCATTCTTTCTTTAAGGCGCAGACAGCTAAGTGGTGGGGCATGAAACCAACCCCTCTCCCAATAAAAAGGATATTACTCTTTATGAGATACTGAAATATAACAATACTCGGTTTGGACAAGATGTCCTATTTTCGGTTATTGTTTCTTTGCAGCACCTTACATGTGGAAGCTCTCCCTTACAAAAAGGATCGCTGGCGTGTGGGAAGACGGGTTAGGGAGCCAGAAGGTCTTCATTGGCGCACTGGAGGAAGAAGGAGTTAAGGAGCTAAGAGGTCCTCGCAGGATCGTGAACGTCGTGCCAGAGCCAGGAGACGTCTCAGCAATCGCCGTGGAGATCGAGGACGCACTTCTTGAGGACCTGCCAGCCCTCCGACGAGGACGCCAACCAGCAGCTCATCCACGTTGAGCGCCAATGCAGACGACGTCTCGATGAACTTGCAGCCGCACGCACGCGCCACCCGTCGACCAGCTGCAATATCATCACGAGAAAATAAATTCTATAGAGAAAGGGTGTACACAATGAAGAGAAAATTTTGTTACATTTGGATTGTAGTGAGGTAAGATTTCGAAGGACTAAGGACATGAATGAGGAGGGGTTGACGGAGATAGAAGTACCAAGAACATAGTTTAATAACATAAGAATTCAGTTAGCAAAACCATGAAAATTAAAAGCAATTTAAATTATATAAATTTTGTTTCGGGTGGCTGAGTGCTAGTTAAAACGTGGTTGACGTTGCAGTGAGGTGACTATGATGAAATTATTATCCAATACTCCGTTGTGAAGCTGTGGTCATGCAGGATAAAGCTACGTGCCCAGGTTGATTTGGAAGTGTGGAAGATAGGACCGGTGTCACGCTGGAAGCCTATCGAAAGCATGGTTGCAGGTTGCTTGACCGCAAAAATCGTCTCGTTGACCTATTATTGCCGTGATGAGGCCATCGAGAGATGAGTGTTGCCTCGTTGAGGATGATTTCACGAAAAGTGGGCAGCTTCAGAAGCAAATGACAAGTGGATGAGAGGATGAACTTGCAGTTCACACACCGGCTCGCAAAGCCACTAGAATCCACGCGCAACTCGAATGACGTCACGAATCGATTACGTATCGAATTGCAAATATTTGTTGTCAAGTGAGTCGAAAGGGAACTTTCTTTGCATGGCACAGAAGAACGTAAGGCTTGTAAGAAATTGTTCTAGCAAGGAAACAAAGAGTGAAAATTGCTAACAATTAATGCTGGATAGAAGCTTGTTTTTTAGCATAATTTTTAACTCAAATGAGTAGAGTTTGAATTAATCTGTGACATTTGAGGAAATAATGCATGAAATTTCAACTATTAAGAAATGTCATTCATTTGCATGAAAGAGTGTTGATCATGGAGATACTCAAATCTCCGAGCAACGGGGATACTCTGTAACCGAGAGTGAGCATATGTCATTAAGCGGTACTACACGATTTTCCAGTAGCGTCGACTCAGAGATCGTTAATTTTGTGAAATCATCTCCATCTAGTTTTATTTGTATCCCGATAGAGTATCAAACCTACCCGAGCGCATCTAACCGTCCATGCAACAGTAACACCCATCGTTTGCGATAAAATTAAGACTATGCAAATATCTTAAAAACCTTAAGGTTACTGAAATCGAAGTATATCGTACCTTGATAAGTAGTAAACACATTCTACATTCATTATGTAGTAGTTAATTCATGCTTGATCATGATAATCCATTCACCAGTTTGCACGGTACGAGTTCACTAGAAATGGGGAAGACATCACCTATATTTGCTCCAATTGGTTTTTAGGAAGACAGATATGCCTCTCATGTACATATATGATATAGACTCGGCGATCTCTGTGTGTTGTCTGTAATAACATGGGAGAGATATTGTTTGGTATCGCCTTCTCTCTGGCACATCCGATCGGAAAAGGTAAGATATTAGTGCGCAATGGTTAACAATCAGAGAGGGAAATCGAGATTCCCCACCCAAGTCAATGTGCGACAAAGACAGAGATCCCAAACATCGTTTTCGGACAACCGGTCGATAAGAATCGCTGGGTCTATAACATACATAAGAATATGTTTACTCTCACCTACGCCTAACTACTTAGCACGTTTCTTGGAAACCCAACATCTATTCTTCTCACCTGCAGCAGGCACCTGCCGTCTGCGCTGCAAGTCCGCCTTGTTTCCCACCAGGATGGCTCTGCGCGCATGTGGCTGCGCACGCATACCGCGCAGCAAGTGCAGAAGGCGCTCGGCCGCGTGCAAAGACTCGCTCTCCTCCACTGAGTAAACAACCACGAAGACATCGGCGTCACGTAGCGCTCCACAGCGGCATCCCTCCTCTCCCTGCGGAAAAGACGATGAGAAGGTAAAGGCTGGGGATACATGAACGCTCGTGTGGCCAAACACCCGGCCAGACTGGGGAGAATACAAGTACATTGAGAGGCATGTCACAGAACACCCGGGAATATTCTCTACTGGTCTCAGAGACCCGGACATGCATTCGATCGGAAAATTGGGAGAGGAGCATTGTGGCATACTATAGGAGAGAACGCCCGGATGGGTAGTCCCACAGACATTAGGTTTCTGGAGATATTTTTCTCTCGGGTCATACTTTCGCCGATTGCCACGGTCATGCTTTCACCACTGCCATGTGAATTCGTGGCAGAATTGCGGGGAGGGGAAGTGCCCGGAGGGGCAAACGACCGAGTGCTGTGAGAAGAAGACTGCGAAATTTCGCCTGCATGGATCGTGTATCCCTACCTTAAACTCTCTATTGCGGAGGTACCACAATAGAATAAAAGAGGCAGTAGCGAATGCTCTGGGGTCACAAGCCTTCCTTCCCCCTCCAAGGCATAACTTTAATGTATAATTACTTATTTTACGATTTTACTTTAATCGTAATTCGGAATTACAAAATAACATATTTCGGCTTAATTTGAGGGAGTTATTAATGCTGATAAAAATAGTTCATAAAATTATTACTTCCCTTATAACTTCATTAAATCTTACTAGCGCTATAATATTGTATATTGATACGTTGCGCTAAATTTAACATTCAGTACGCTTTCCCTCTCTGTTATATGTTCCGAAACATTTGAGATATTTCCAGATCAAATTTTATGTCTTTTTTATCTCCGGAAACGTTTATATACTTTTGAAGTGTGTATGAGCGAATAAATTTTGAAATGACCTCTCCATTTGCAAGATCTTCTAGATTTGGCTCTGTTAAATTGTCTCTATGCTGATATTATGAAAAATGGAAATGTCGGAGTTTATCTACTGCACCTGCGTCTCTGTGGTGTCTTGTGCCACCGCCTCTGCGGGTTCATCCGCTTCCGTCGCTTGTTCGGCCTCCGCCTCTGCCGCAGCTGCAGCCGCTGGTTGCTCCACGATTTCCAATTCAGCCTCTCGCCCGTCCAACATGACGGAGATAGTGCGCGCCGCTCCTTCTTCCTCTGGCAACAGTGTCTCTTATCATTGAAGAAGACTTATTTATAACTTATAACTTATAGGCTGATAATATTTGTAGAAGTTGTGGAAATAGCAAACCCACTAAGTGGTGGCAACATTTGCACAACTTGTACTAATAGTGAGTCTACTAAGGGAGCCTGAGGGAAGAGTATTTCGCTATCTTCTCGTCTGACACAAGGAAACGGAAAACCGGTCCAAGGACTTTATTTGACACTAAAATCCTAAAAAAGGAGAACCTCCGGAGACGGAAATATAATGGGGAATTTTTCAAAATACCGGAAAATATTAGCGCAGTTTGTAATACTAGTTTGAATCAGATGTAATCAGTCTCATGATTGTGTCGTGTCTCCCTCCCTCATTCCCTACTCCACCAATAAGAGGCAAGAACGAGTGAGAGTTTGATCCAAAGCAGTTATGAGAATTTGAGTGTAGTCAATATGACTATGTCCACAAAGGAGTTCCAATTTGTGGACGTGGATGGCGACTCTCTTTTTTAAGGACTCTATTTGGCGCATTCGAGGTCTGCTCTTCCCCAACAATTCTGCTCAGAGTGACATGCTAGGACGCCGTAATGAGTTTTATTTTACTGGGGAACGAGGGACGGCACTCCACTGATGGCAACGGCCGCATCTGTCGTGTAGGATTTGGATCAACCCTGGTAATACGTATCTCATCCGAGCCCAGCCCTCATATATATATATATATATATATATATATATATATATNTGCATTTATTGTTTATTTACTTTGTTTCGTATTTTTCCTTAAATTTTTACTTCGATTTATAAATTCCGATATACCTGCGATATCAATGTAAATAAATAAATTTATTTTTATTTGTGTAATTAATAATGGACACAGTGGGAGGACCGAGCACAAGTGAGAGACGAATTAATTCGGTCTGTCGAGCAGGTGGCCAGAAACACTGCGTTCTTCACTCGGTGGGCCCTGCAGCACGATCTATCGGTAGGAGGATGAACTCTGTAGTCAATTTTGTCGAACAGCGTAAAAGATGAAACATTTTTGTGTGTTATGAAGCCCTTTATCAGTTTTCTACATATGGATAAATGAGAAAAGTGCGAATATTTATTTGAGTCTAAGTTACACCATTATTGAAAATACCTTCGTAATATAGCTGTAGATAACAAACCGGTGCTACAAATCACATTGATATTGTATTCTCTCCCCAGTGCTTTGGCTATTGACTCGTAAAGAACAAAAATATAGATAAACGCGAAAAAGTACGAAAGGTAATAATTACTTCAACTTTCGACTGTGATTATTTCCGACAATACTGAACTTCATGAGACTGAGAAAATCGCAACTAAAATTTCCGTTGACTTGCACGCGGTCAGCAAAGATTCTCATTTTAAAAAATGATATGGGATAATACAGCAATTTGTGAAACAATCTTAGTTCAAATAAGTGCTATTACAATTTGTTGTAATATATTGCAGACAATAAGAAATTAAAATAATCTGATGTACGCGATGAAGAATGACCTGATATATGTTAGAACTAAACAGAAATGACGGCCGATAATAATAATTAAATAATAATAATAAACAAATTTTTAGGTCTGGCTGCAGCGATACGAGAGATGTGGAATCAAGAAAAGTCTCCGTTATTCCACTAATTATCTGCTACTGGAGTCATCCCCAAGAAACTCCACGGTTGTACAAGTTTGGGACTGCATCCCAGTACCTACAAAGACATGCAGAAATACCTACGCACATGCTCCATAGCTCGGGGATTTTTTAGACAGTTGTATCAGTCAAAACTGCGGTTCATTTAAATAGTAATATAGATATTTCAAGAAGCGTCCATGGTAATTCCAATTCCCTTAGGCTGCGCCTCCTCAAGAAGTTTTCAGATGAACACTTTCCGAATTACATGAGCAGTCCTCAGAATATCTGAGGTCCAAAGAATAGCCAGATAGGTTTTTCCAGGAATTTTTTGAAGGTTGTCTTCTATATATTTTCTCACTGTTTCTGTGGCTCCGGTAATAATATGACAGACTTTTTTCATTCCCCACGTTCTTTGGCATTGCTCGTGATGGGTATAAGAGCTGAAGCGCACCTAAGTGACTACGTGGGGGTCGGTCGAACCCGGACCTCATTCTGTAAAGTGCTTCCAAATGGATAAAAAACCTTGAACATGAGTCAAACGTTTTATAATTACAACAAACGATAGTTGAATAGAATTAATTCTAATAAACATTTCAAATTTAAATTCTAATTTTTTTCTTAATTAAATAAATAATGTAAGACTTACGAATAAAGCTCACATCAAACGAATGTCGAAACGTAGTATCACAAAATATCTCCTGTTCGTTCATAAAGGGTCGTAAGTCTTCCATTATTTATTTAAATAGATTATATAATGGACGTTAATTGTAGCAGATTTGTTTCTCAATCTAAAATATTTTTGTACTTTAATACTAAGGATTACAAAAAGCTTCATGAAGGTGTAATTTTGCCTCTGGGGAGGTGTCGTACGCTACTCGAGAGCGGTATGTTCCAGTCACCAAAACCAGATAACTCACCTGGCCCCGAATCATTTGCGCCCGTGTATTCCGATGTACTGAGTTGTCGGGCGAGAGCAGTCTTACCAACCCCTGGAGCTCCCAACACGGCCACTCGAAAGCGCGGCACGCGTCCCGATGCACCAGCGGTGCGTCCAATGCGATGAACTCTACTCTCTTCAGTAGAGTATCTGAAATTAAGAAATTAAAACCAAGAAAGAGATTAAGTGAATGATTGGTAGAAACATCTCATTGGTTGATTAAAAACAAACAAACATACCGCAGAACCCTTTTTAACCGGCCTCGGATCCACCGGTCTTCGGATTAACCATCTTATCCCTCTTTCAGCATATTATATGCTTACATCTATTTTATCTTTGAAAGTCACTTAAGCAATATATCAACTCTTTAATATTATTCAACGTAGAAGCTGGCTGGTAGTGAGTCAAACACTGATTGTTTGACGGGTCTTTCCTGGAAAGTAAAACGGTGAGACTCGATGTTAGGAGTGCAAAATGTTTGTGATGCGGCGGGCAGAACGGAGGAGGTGGAGATAGTTCGCCAGTTTAGTCCCCCTCGTGCATTCGAGTCTATTTTTCTACGTATCAATACAACCATATAACTATTTTTCTATGAATCAGTTTGATCGTACGTACATACAGTACAATGAAATGAATACCAATGACGTCTCATATGCTTGTTTATTCGTGATAACCTAATGAAATTGTTATATTTTGAACGAAAATCGATTTTTTCACGGGAATCTCAGATTAACCGGTGGAACGGGTAACCAGCCACGATCTCGGTCCCGACCAGACCAATTAAGAGTGGTTCTTCTGTACGTATATACATGGTAATAAGTATATAATTGTTCTTTAAAATAGAGGTGACAATAAAAAGCTTTTAAAATTTTCTAATATTCCTTTTTTGATTTTCAATTTTACTGATCATTATTTATCCCTTTTTAGTACAGCACTTTTTTAAATAAATGCTTGTTTAAAAAAACATGTTTTTACGTCTATTTTTTTTACACGCTTTAGTATTAGAGTTTGTAAAATGAGTACTGCAAACTCGACTGTTTTACCATTTGCCATTATTTCGCACGTCATCCCGTTCCCACCTCGTCTCTAAGGGTATCAGGGTTGTCTTACCCACACAGTGCTTGTTGTTAGAGATTCACCTGTGTTCCAAGTTTGATTGAAATTACTCCATTACCAATAAAGTAATGGTTGGGATGTACATTCATACATGCACGCCCCATTTCATCCTCTTTAGGGGTTTATTTTCGTACAATGGTGTCAAAATCATCTATTGTCATATATACTACACACATCTGTAAAATTTAAGCTCGGTTGGAAATTTGGGGTGGCCGAAAAATCAATTACCAATTTTGAAACTTAGGGCAACACACATACGAACGGAGCAAGTTAAATCAAAACTTGTAAGAAGAGACACTGGAATCTGGAATGCGTTGTTATGTTATATATAATGGTGTAAATGTGCAACTTCGACTAAGACTCGGGAAATTGGAAGTGCGAAAAATATTAAATGAAGTCATTAATGAAGTCAATGCGCACAGCAGTTCCACCGCAGTTTCTATGATTCAATTACTTGGCCTGTGTGGTATAAGGAGATTTTGTGGATAACATCTCATTCCGACCGCTTTCATCCTCGAGATAGACCTGGAACTCAATTTTTATAACAGGACGAACAGGCTTAGAAGTCAGTCTGGAAGTTAACCTTCATATTGAAAGAAGTATCTCCAACAATACGCATCAACGACTTATAATAATAATAATAAAAGTACCTTTATTTTGGCGAGACTCAGACCTTAAGGTCTGCTCTTCCGTCTAACCATTTTAAAACTTTTACATTTTAAATACAAGATGAAATTTGGGAGGGTCGTATTTATATTTAAAAGTGGGAAGCAATACTAGGGATCATCCCGGTGAAAACTTAAGCGATTGAGTAAACCCAGCAAAACCCCAATCAGGATGGCGGCTTAGTGCCGATCATGGGTTAAAAGCAGAAGTAACAGTACAATATAATTATGAACATACAAATAGAAAAAATATAGTGATTACATCAAGGATATCAAAACAAATTATTACATATTGACAATATTTACAAATTTCATATTATAATATGATTATACCTTACTAGATACATATTACATTGTATTTACAAATTATATATTACATAAGATCATATGAAGCTAGAGTACTGAAAGAATGAAAGAGAGATAATGTAAAAGTAAAGAAGAGAAATAATAAAAGGAGTATAAGGAAAGAAAGAAAGAAGGAAAGAAAGCATACAAATGAAGGAGAAAGAATAGTCAGATAATGTGGGAGTACTGAAGGGCATTGTTTTCCATCCATTCTGTGAGACGTCGCTGAAAGAAGAGAAAGTCTTAGGGTCACAAAGACAAGGTAAACAGCCTAAAGTTAGTTCCAGCCTAACTTTGTTTAGCTGGGGTTGTGGGTTTTCAGAGCGTATATCTACTTTCGCGAAAGTATTGGCAATCCCTGTTGCTACTTTCGCCATCATCCTTCTACGTGAAAGAGACGTTTGAATTTTGTACGATTGGAGTTTTACGTTACGTTTTACGTTAATTCGCGTGCACTAATACGCTGTGCAGAATCTTTTTAAATCTCCTTAGAAAAAATATGTTAATTCATTGAAATATAAATATATGAGTATGCTTACTGGAATATTAAAAAAGATGGCCTTATCGCAATATCTTTATCTCATATTTGTCAATCTTGGACTTTTTTGTAGTCGCGTTCTCATCTTACGACATTTTGCGACTTGCTCCGTTTGGTTACGTGTTTCAATAAATGGTTATTAATTCTACATTTTCTGTCATCTATTTTCTCTGTTTATTTCTGTCCGTTTCATGTAACTTTAATATAGGTGACTGCATTTCTCAGTCAACCTTAGGTAACCCCATGGGCTCAGTGTCTGCATCTAGTCTTTTAATTATGTTTTTATGTGGTATATGCCTTTCAGGAACTCCTTGAAGTATTTAAATTTCCTTTTTGTATTTATCATTTCGGGGACAAATTGACTTACTAACAATTCTGACTTTATTCTTCGGATACACCGCGCCCGTACAATCCCATAACATATGTATTCTCATCCTATCATCTTTACCGCATTCACATAGTGCATGAGTAATGATCTTAAATCTTCAAGTCAAAGTCAAACTATCCCAAAACAGAGCCCAAAGGGTCCGCGGAAGGCAGAGCTCCGCAATTTCTTGGCCTTGGCACAAGGAAGACACGACCGGTTTGACCCCTGGATAGACCCAGTATTCATTTTACAGTAGAATAAGTAGGACATGGTGTCAGTCTGGATGTAGGGATGCGATGATACAACGGGGATACTACCCTGTGCATCCAGCTAGCAACTCAGCGCTGTACCCACCGAACCACGCTGACTCCCGCAAATCTTCGCAAATAATATTTTATGTCACCATGGTCAGACTTCAACACTGCATCGCCAACCTGTTTAGAATGCCCGAGCATCGGAATTACGATTTACTATGAGCCAATAAGCAACTTATCCACCGACAATCTCACTTTGAGTAAATTTCTTCTCTCTCTTTAGAGTGAAGTCATGCTTTATGCTCTCTCTGTAGAAAAATCCGCTCTAATAGACAGAAAAATTGTTTACTCCAACTGAATGTATCAACTCCAGTTGAGCGAGGAGTTGAAACTGAACAAAGTTACTTCGCTGCCGAATTCAGTAGTATGAACCCCATATTTGTAAATTTTATTACACCTATGTTTTTCCACCCCAATTTGAATTGATCGTATTAAGTGTAAGACTAGTTAAATTTGAATGAAACTAACATTCTGTATGATAAAATAAAATGTTTACTTTTATTTAGCAAAATTATTATTCACCTGGACAATATGAACCGAACCCTCCCCCATCTGTTAGTTGAAGGCATGTCTATATTGACCATTACTAATGTTAACAGGACATCAGAACAGAATAGCATATGGTAATGTATAATGAAGTCTCACGTAACTCACAAATGTTTTTATTCCAGCTTGGCCAGGCACATCAGCGCAGCCAATTATTAGGACTCAAGGAGTCATGTAGCATCCTTTTCAAATAAATGAATTAAGTAGCTTCTTCTCTTGAAGTAATTTTAAAATTGTGTTATCTTGAAAAGGTGAAAACATAGGTAACCCCGACCCATCTTTTAATGATGTATGTACGATACTTCATTTGATTTTCCCACTCGGTTTACGCAGAAAAGGATCTAGAATTTTCTGGGACATTTACGTATTATTGTACATGATTATTACTAAGTGAAAAAATCAGTAAATGTTTGCTGGATCGAGAGTAGCTTATCGCATTTTCTCTATTATCTTTGCGAATTCTCGAGACACAATTTGCGTGTCCCTGTTCTATTTTACGCTCCCCCATCTGCAAGGATAATGGGGATGCGGGTGATGTGTACCGGCGTATCGTTTCCCTCCCTCCCTACTACTATGAAATTACGGGAATCGAACCTGAAACCGGGGTTGAATGCCTATGTCACTATATTCAGCTCAGACCCAATATGTCCATACAAAATAATACGAAATTGACATCATGAGTGTCTTCTAAACAAAATAGCTGTTGTCGAGATAAAAAAATAAAATTTCTATTGACACGCATGAAAACTAATTTCAATTGTATTTGGAAATGAATGTGACGACGAAAGGCTATACGTGTGAGCTCCATTAGTAGCACAACCTAGCGGTGATATGGTGAAAGTCACAAATTACGTTCGGGTAATATGTGGATGAAAGTGACGTATCAAAATTGCAGATTTTTACTGTGAAAATGTAGAGTAAGTGTGGAAAATTGAGTACATTTTAAACAAACTACCATTTCAAAATAGAAGTAAACAGTTTGCTCAATGTATCTACCCAATTAACAATAGAAGTGATTATTCATTATGATTCTTTTGAAGTTATTTGAAGGATATGTGTAAAATACTGTGCACACATGATTTCAATATGATGTTTATAACTACAAATATTCTCAGGATATCAGGTTGAGATATATTTATAATAAAAATGAAGTGTCAAAAAATTCTATTCATTTATTATTTTCTGGGAAATAAGAGAGAAACAAAAAAGTAATTTGTTTCAGTTTCGAAAAGATTAAAACAATGTACTGATAAGCAAATTTTCTCGGGGAACTAATTGGAAACAAACAAGAGACCATCCCAACAAGGTTTTATCATTTGATTACAATTCTCTGCTCGCTGGTTAATATGATTCCAGAACGTTCTATAAGTTTCCAGAGAGTGAAAGAGAATGAAAATATTTGTTGCGTTGTGCTGAATGACTTATTCATCAGAGCAGAGAGAAGAATATTGAAGACTGGAACTTGCAATTTTGGGGAGGTGTTCATGGGTGTATTGTAGAGCTCTACTAAGAAAGCTTATTTCGAAACAATGATTTCAAACGGTTGATTTAGACTGAAATGTGTGTAAATGTTTTTTACAAATTATTATGTGTGAATATCGCGAAATAAATAACTACATTGGAATGTAAATTTGCTATTTTTGTCTATAGTAGCTAATAACGAAGGAAAAAACTGTATCTCAACAGTGTGAAACCGGGACGGATTTTATGCTTATAAAAGGAAAAACGTTTTACTGTATAGAAAAACTTTCTCATCAACGGAGAATATTTTAGTTTTGTAAGATACAATACATAGTTAATATATACATAAATTAATTTGTAAACTATGTACATATGTTATAAATATTTGTTTTAATCCGGAGTTAGTGAAAACCTTTTTCTAAAAATAATAATATATATTTTAAGACCCTCTTGGTTCACCTTTTTTACCGACTGTCGTCAACTAAAAACGTTTACGCTACATTTTAACTATCATTTTGCTCTTGTTCTTTAAGATGAATGTTATTGAGAAAATGATTTAATGTTTGTTGATTTTGATTGATGAATGATTTTGTTGATTTCTTCCAATGTAATAACAAAACACAGTTTTTACCTTCGCTCCTTTGTCGTACTTGAAAAGCGACGTGAAAGTCAGTTGTTGAGGCCCGTCGAGAGGGAAGGGTAGCCGGAGCTGTAGCCGGAGCTGTAGCCGGAGCTGTAGCCGGAGCTGTAGCCGGAGCTGTAGCCGGAGCTGTAGCCGGAGCTGTAGCCGGAGCTGTAGCCCCGGGTCCCGAGTCCCAAATACTCCATCTATTCTTTCTGTATAATTTTTGCTCAAATTTTAAATATTTTCTGTACATCATTTTCCCCTCAAGAATGACTCAAACGATTTTTATGAAATTAAAGTTTAAATGTGTTTTGAAATTATTATTTTTTTCGAGTACAATCGTCTTTCTTTTAGAGAAAATTCTCCTGGGGCCACAAGATAACTCTTGAACTTCCGTCCTGTCTGTCTTCTCGTATCTGCCTGACTCTCGAGTAACTATTTCATGTCAAAAGCATGTCGCTAAATTGTTGAATGGTTACAGAATTTTAATTGGGGAAAAAATTGCATATTAGAATGAATAACTTCCTTACCGACACTTTTCCTGGTTTCGAATGTTTATCTGTCCCCCCCCACAACCCCCCCCCCCCAAAAAAAAAGGAATTGAAGCTCCATCTATCTTGAACTAGTACTACTGAGAACTTGATCATTACGACATATGCGTACATTGATACAAACGTTCAAGTGTATGGTTGAGTTATGGTGGAGGCAGTCAAGTGTGTGTGTGTGGGTGGGGGAGGTAGGAATGATTTATTCTGTCCACGACCCTGCAGTTATACGATATCATCAGTACATTAACAAAATATAAATTAATGAACACATAATTTTTTATTGTAGTCTTTGTAAATGGGAAACGTAGCTACATGGAGCGATAGGAGGTAGGAGTTGGATGGTAGGCTATTGTTAGTAGGTGGGTCGGTTAGCTGGGTTTACTTGGTCCACATGAAAGTGTCAATAGTAGTTAGTAATAGTTAGAGTTATTGATATTAGTAGTAGGAGGTGGATGGAGGAAGGAGGATTCGCCTTACAGTAGTCACAACTATATGAACTCGGACATTAAAGTGAAAAGTTACAATTTTTTTCTGGCCCCACTGGGAATTGAACCCGGGACAACTTGGTGACGAGCAAGAACGCTACCACCTGAGCCACCAGAGGGGTGAAAACGTCACTTACGAATAAGTTGTCACAAGAAATTGTAGTGTATTTCAAAGGTTTCCTCACGAGAAAGATATTTTTTTAAGTTTTGGAGGAATACTAAAGAGCTTTTATGTCTCCTTTATCATTCTGGGTGAAACGGAATTCCATTAGGGTTCGTCTTTGGATTGAGGAAGAAGCGAAAATCGCAAGACGTCGAAGCAGGTGAGAGCGATGAAAGTGGGATGGGTTTCGAATTCTAATGTAATTTGTTCTGTTCGATGAAGCTGTGAGGAACCTGCCGCGCTCAGATTTTTCAGATTCATTTTCTCGATGTCTTCAGCACGGTCGTCCTTTGTCGTAAAGAAATGAGATTTACTTCGATGAGAAGGCGACTGTCTTGGCATAAGTGTCCAAGTGGCATAAACAATAATTGATTTTTAATAAATGTATAAAATAATTATTTATACGCGAGCAGAAGTAGACGGTGTTGCACGAAATTTGAGAAGACACTTCAAACAATAATCACTGGATATTGAAAATTAAAAAACAAAACAAAAAAACAATTAATTTTTTTTGTTAAACAAATTTACGATAAATTACATCAAATTCTTAGAAAAATTGATACGAATTGATATATTTTACCATAACCAGGGTATTAAAACCTATCTACAGGTCTGGATTATTTTAGCTATTTTACCCTGCGTTACCCGGGTTTCTTATATAATATTCTATATTCATATGTTTCCAATTTCTCTACGTTTTTTTTTTTTTTTTTGTGGGGCTTTACGGCTCATGTCGACATCAAAGGTCATTGGAGCTCGAAAAACTTGTACAGGTAGGGAAAATACAGTTACGCACTAGGGATAGCCAATATGACTCTCCCCGCGTGTGGGACTCGTCGAAAAATTCAACCCTACCCACTAAAAACCCTCCTGATCTACAACACACCAAAACATATCTCACAAAACACATCAAATCGAGGGGGGGGCTAAAATGAAGGAGGTACATAACATGAGGGGGAACAAATAATAAGGGGGGACAAAAAATGAGGGGTAGGACAAAAAATGAGAGGAATGAGGAAAATGAAAGATACCCTAGCCCTAATAGCGTCGGGATCGAAAAGAACAAGAGGTGACCAAGGGAGGTCAGGAAAGAGAAAGGAAGGAGCATGACACAAGTAAGTGCAAGTAATGCCAGACTCAGCTCGGGGCCCCGTGTACGCCAAACACGTACTTACTAGATGTAAGTCCCCTGGGGGACTTACATCTAGTAAATTCTGTACGTGAATATTCACTTTTGTTAATTTCAAAAATTAAGTAGTACGAAGAAATCCTACAAAAATACTTAGTTTTAAGTATTGTATGCTTATATGTACGTAATTACGAATTATTTTAAAATCCGGCAGAAGGAAAATACACTTGACACAGAAATAAACAAAGCGCATAGTTAACACCTCTCAAGCATTCTCAACAGCATAACCTGTCAAGTTTTTGGTTCTCATTTCTCTTTTAGGTTACGTACTTGGAAACTGTTTTTCACAGCATTTATATATAATTTTGCTTCCACGATTCAGTCACGTGATACGTTCACTGGATTGTCCACCTCACGTGTTGTAATTGAAGTATCGCGGACACATTAGTCAACAGTCATGGGAGTGAATACCCTGAATCTGTAATTCTCTTTACTTTTCCAAATCAGAAGTATCAACTATACAAAGAAAATTTTATTTTTATATAGTAATAAGATGGTTAACTTTGCGTCTATTTACTCTTTTCGTACATTTGAGCTGTATTGTACGCAAATCGTTTTGCAACCGTTCTACAGTTCAGTGCGTTTAGGTGATGCTGTGTTGACACAGGTTCACAACTACACAATCAAATGTTCTATAACATTGTG
This sequence comes from Laupala kohalensis, assembly GCA_002313205.1. Classification (NCBI taxonomy): domain Eukaryota; kingdom Metazoa; phylum Arthropoda; class Insecta; order Orthoptera; family Trigonidiidae; genus Laupala; species Laupala kohalensis. Next base: position 151,004 of record NNCF01130670.1, read on the forward strand.
TTAAAAAACATTTTGGGGTATAATACTTAAATAACATTTTATCGGTTCTGTTAGAATTGTCAATACGTTTTAAAATCATTTTTAGTGGATTATATTGTTAATTTTAAAAAAAAACTTATAATAATAAATTTATTGTCAAAAAACAGTACAAACTGCGTATGACCGCGTGGAGGACTATAAACTAATTTACTCTCCGAAAGCAAGCAAGGGACCATCCCATCAATTCCGATCAAGGGCCCTAAGGCGGATTCAAAAATTTCAGCAAAAGTTCCTAGATAAGATAAAAAGTTAGCTGTGAGTTACTAATACTAATAGAATGTCAATATGTTTATAATTTAACAAAAAAATTTATTTTACATGTACAAATTATTATTGAACTATAGATTATTCTGAGTATAGTGTTGAAAAATCATAAGAATTGAAATAACACTAAATTCACGGTTTATCGTTACAGTAAACACGTCCCTAGACAAAGCCTAGAGAACCTGTATAAGAAATCCACCTCTATCCGAAGGAAAACCGGAGCAAAACCCGGACCAGGATGGGGCTACAGAATTAATGTGCACAACCGTGCCAAAGTTGAGTACACATAAAACTAAATTAATACGATTATCTTAAAAAATTAATAAGTCTGGTTATCTTAAAAATCTTTAAGTTTACTCCTTTGTTTCGACCCTGATACGGGTCTTAATCATGTGGCAACTAGTGACGTCATAACAGGCAAATAATGGGTGAAAAGAGGTGGACGTATTTGGTTCGTTGTTCCGAGGGACAAAATCATAAATAAGAAAGATAACTATTGAAGATAAGAATTTTAATTTAGAAGGGATGTTGCTTTAAATTAAAACCAGGGTTAGGATTTTTAAGCGCACATCTTTTTGTTAGGGTCAATTAAAGTTCTTCGGAAAGATACCACAGTGTGAAAGTTTGTTCCTAGATGAGAGAAGGTTTTTTTTAGCATTTTCCTCCTTTTTTGTGTGTCTCTTTTTCTCCCAACCGTGGCCATAATCCCCTTCCCCCCTTTTTTACTACAGTTTGTCAATAATCTTGAGTTCATTTTATTTATAACATATATAAATGAAACGAAACTCACATATAAATGGTTTCGAATCAATATCAAATTTACATTTATTTTTAATTAATGCTTTGTCACCTTGCTCTGAATATGAATATTGTACGCCTACCTTCTTTAGTAAACGCGGATACCTGAATGCAGCTACTAAACTATTGGAAGAACAAGATCTCCAAGTAAAAAATGGGATATGTTTAGGCTACTTCCTATTTTTCCTTCTTCTGATTTATTTCTGATTGGTTATTTGATGTACTTATTTTTAACTCAATGAATTAGAATATGAGCGAGATAATTTTTCGAGTAAAACTACCTCTTTATCCCTTCGTATTTTAGCACCTTTTCCGCTGCTATTTTTCTCGCAAAATTTGCTCCTCAAAATCCTATCTATTCGTGAGTGTAATGAAGTGTGAGCCGTATCACAGAGTCAATCCGTGGGAACACTTTCTGGTCAAGGTTAATAACACACCAAATGTGTACACCACAGAAATACCCCACGGCTTCCCTCGCTCACCCACTCTCTTTCAAATGTATACCTCAGATCTTCCCATTTACCTCGATTTTACAATAGAACAATACGTTCAAGGCGCGGCTCCATTCACCACTGACTATTATCTAAATAAGGCCACGGCAAGAATCAGTTAATCATTTTGTATCCTGGGCCCAAAAAATTGAGATTGTACCTTAAGTAAATTACGGAACAAAATATTCACACTTCGCAGATTCGAAAATCCACTAGAAATACAAATTATGGTGAAGTTGAATGGACACAACCGGCAACTGCGATAAGATATCATGGTCTTATGCTTGACACTGAACTGACCTGGAGGTCACATGTTGCCCATCGTCTTAACATAGTAAATACCACATTACTAAAACGTAATCAACACAAAATCTCCTCTTCACATAGATACAACCCTACACCTCAATAAAACATTTCTTCGCACGACACCTGCCCGGTCTGGGGTGGAGAAGCAAGTTTAATTACAAACTATTTCAAATTTTCTAAAATAAATTTGTACGAATAACTACCAATGCACTACGGTATATGTGAAACAACATACTACACAGAGAATTTAACATCAACTCATTAACAAGCGTATTGAAATCCTATCTCATAAATTTATCCACAATCCATATTCTTCAGTCATTTTAATCTTGAGAAAACGTCAGATCCCTCACACAGGATTATAATCTCTCGAGAGACGTTTTACTCCCCCCTAACAACGGATATTTTAAGCACACTTTAAAAATAGTAAATAAAAACGAAAAAAATCCAAATTAAATACATTCACTCGTGTCACCTAAGCTGGCTATCAATGCAGAAACCTAGTGAGGACTTCCTCCTTTCTTAAAATTCCTTCAATTTGTTTTAGATATATTTTTTGCTCGTAAATGTATTTTTGCGTAATTAAGAAACTTTTTTTAAATTTGTATGTACTGTAACATGTAGTAAATTACTTTATCGCTCTTGTGTAGTGGCTAAGTCACTGAAAAGGAAATAAACGTTAAAAAATAACGCCCCGGATAGGGTCGGCCAATGAAACGAAATTATGGTCTGAGAAGTGTTGATGTCAATATCTGTCCTCAATTGTGGAATTTTTATGGGATTCTGTAAAAAGTCTGTTTGTCGTTATTCGTTATAGCACATCGATCGCTAAGGCCGCCGTAAAGAGAGTCGAGAAATGATGGAAGGAAATTGGAGGTTCTGTAATGTCTACGTAATTTCCCCTCTTCCGACGAAGCACGCCTATTCCAGCAATAATCGCATTCTTGCTCACTAAAAAAAATGGATTCACACGATACATAAATGTTCTTGTTATAACTGCAAAGAATTATATGTGAGAATATTCCTTTCCTCGTCTTCTGCCAATCTCTTCGATCGGTAGTTAAGATTCTGTTCCCTTTTCATTCCAAAATTTGTTGTGTGTGTTGTCACCCTGCCCCACATCTGTATAGGTGACACCCCCACTTTCTCAAATAAAATCGGGAACATGCCTATAATTACGAGCTAATTTTGTGCTAACATAAAAATTTTTGAGCTCCTACGGAAACCCTTCATAATGAATTTTCAAAAGTGGGAGTGCCAACTATATGAATAGTCAGCACCCCCTCTTTCTCAAATGAAATCAGAAACATGCCTATTGAAAAGTTTTGAAAATTCATTTTGAAGCTCACATTTTTTAATGTTAGCTCAAAATTAGCTCGTAATTATAGGCATGTTTCCGATTTCATTTAAGAAAGTGGGGGCCAACTATACGGACATCCCTGTTCCTCCCTTCTTTGGTTTCTTCGGAAGACGTTTTAAGGACGTTATCATGCCTTAAGACATGTCCCATCCACTCGTCTTTTTCCCTTTGTATCATTTAGGAATCAACCGCATTGCAGATATGTATGTCCTGAGGATTATTGTAGAACTCAAAAGTTTTAATGATGATTCAATATCGAGTGTGACGTCCGCGATGCCCCCGCTGTACTACTAGTTAATAGCACAGTGAGTTCGTCCAAGATATTCAATGTTACTCAATGAAACCTTCAATCCCGCCAGACGTCACTTGCGGTAACGGTAGCGACTAGTAATTTACTGCTACACAACTAATTACTTTCGGAATCCTGCTACCACTGAGTTTGCCAACAGAAACTCAGAAAGATAAAGACTGAATATTATGTACAATAATTTACATAATATTTACAGAAATATACAACATGGAAAATATATATGAAATACCTCCATTCAAACTCCCAGAGCCGACGGCTCTGAAACATTACACATTGACTCAACCCGTTGCAAACCTGCAAATTATCTACGCCAACCTCTGGCATCGAAGAAGAGTAAATATCTTTCGGTTCGGCGTCCGACGTGGACTCCCCGTCTGAAAATCTCTCATTAGCGTCTGCTCCTGAGGCCACTGAAGCACCTCTATGTAACACAAACGATGCACACGACACCACATAGTTCCCATTGTTGTTCTCGTCTCTTCATTGTCGCGCATGGCGAACTACACTTTTCCTGGAAATCGTTCACTTTGCAACTCTCGTTATTCTGACTGACTCCATTGTTAATAAAATATAATTGTGTCCCAGCGAAATTTGAGCGATGTTTTGACGAGCTACACGGAAGGAAGACATCCCTGCTCGGATGTCCCGGAGGGTTGTGCTTGAGATAAATCACGAGCAAAGACAAATAAGAAACCATCATAAGCAAAAAGAAACAGTGATGTTAATTTCTCTAATACTTTATCACGCCATTGTTATAGTACTCTAAATACTGGTTAAATGCTTTTTCATGCATGTTGTTTTTAGTCCTTTTTCAAATAGTTTATTTCTAACTGTACGCAACCTTGGCACGGTTGTGAACATTACCTCCTGGCCTTGTTTTTCTCCGGTTTTCCTCCGGGTAGTTGCAGATTTTCTAGGCGAGAATGTCATTTAATACTTTTATTTTATTAATCTCGAATTTTTACTGAACAAATATCTACATTTCATTTTCGAATAATAAATTTATAACAGTACAACTTTATTTTTTTTATAACTATTAAATCCACCACTGCTTTTTTGACAATAGAGTTTATTCCACCACTGCTTTTCTGACAATAGAGCGCAACCTCACAATAAACTTGACATTATCGAAGACTCGGCGACACTCGTTGCTCACCTACCGCATTATGGAAGATAATTTACATCCAGTTAGGTAGTTTACCATAGTGTACCAACCTCGTCTCTACAGGCTTTCTTCGTCGAAGGTATGGTTGGTTATCTCCTTCTACGTGCTATAGTAAATAGATGGTAGATACGGACCCTACAATAAAGAGACTGGAAAATGCTGTGCTCTGCCTGTTACTTCTTCCCCTATTGATGACTCCTTTATTTACGTGAGCGTGTCCGGTCAAAGTCAGAATAAGATAAACTGTTTTTAGAGGGGAGAAATCTCGTGTGAAGAATGCAGTCTTGTGATGATGTTAATTGCGTATATTAGAGTAAAATTGTTTTTTAATGTGTTATCTTCCATTGTAACAAGAAAGACGCAGAAATGGGAGGAACATGTAAGGGGATAATCTACACAACAGTAGATATTTGTAGGACCATCTATATATTTATAATACTATTATAAGTGTATACAAGTGTTATTAATGTCATTCACGCGGTCATACGCTATTTTAAACTAATCTGGCATGGTATTATTTATTTTTAAGTGCATAATAATTAATTAGGTGTCTGGAGGGTTCAAAATAATTAGGTTTATGTATCTCTGTACTTTCCAACTACCCCTACTTCTTGTCTCATGAAATGTGTGCCGATTCTCGCCAACTCTTTCGCGGTCTTAATTTACTTCCTGATTCGTCAAAAACAAGTGGATTTTTTAAGTTCATTTGCCAGTTTAATCACCATGAGCTATTGTAAAGGAAGATAAGATTCAAAGTTATCTTCCGTTGTCGACAGTTGCACATTCAATTACGTATTTTCCCCAATGGATCCATTTCTCGAACCCCCAGGGAACTTAGATCTAGTAAGTAGGTGTTTGGTAAAGAGCTGAGTCTGGTATTACTTCCTCTTACTTGCGCCGGGCTCCTCCCTTTCTCTTTCTTGACCTTCCTTTGTCACCTCTTGTTCTTTTCGATCCCGACGCTATTAGGGCTAGGGTATCTTTCATTTTCCTCATTTTTGTCCCCCCCCTCATTTTTTGTCCTACCCCTCATTTTTGGTCCTCAATGTTTTGAGATATGTTTTGGTATGTTGTAATTCAGGAGGATTTTTAGTGGGTATGGGTGAGTCATGCGGCGAGTCCCACACGCTGGGAGAGTCATGTTGGCTCTCCCTAGTGCGTAACTGCATTTTCCGTACGTGTACAAGTTTTTAGGGCTTCAATGACCTTAGATGTCGACGAGCCGTAAAACCCTGTCCAAAAAACATACAGTTTTTCGAAGCATTGCATTGCATGTGACAATGAAGCATAGAGCTTTCAATGTAGAAGATACTTAGATCATTAATTTTCAANGCGATATTTGGAATGCGGATAAAGCTTGAAATATAGGGTTTTGGGGGACTGTGAAAATGAGTCTGAAAACTGTTACAGTAGTTCGAACAAAGGTCTATAAATTAAGTGTGAAATCTCCAAATCCACTATCAGTGTTTCAAATCAATCAGTTAACATTGCCGAGATGAAATCTTTGATCAATTTTTTCCGACATATATAGTACGAAGCAATGAACGTCTCCCTCGACTCTGTTCCTAACAGAACGAAATTCAACGCGAGTTCAAAGGAAAATGAAGCAGCAGCATTATGAGTACTACTCAAATTATGAAGAAAACCATTTTTATGTATCACACTTCATCAATTATTTGTTCAATTACATGCTTGAGACGAATGAGAATATGAATGATATTGCGAATACCCTTTGCTGTCATTCTAAAATCGCATAAATAATGTGCAAAACCCTTGCATCACTGGCTTTTGTGACTCGAGAATATGGGTTGATCACCAATAGCAGTGATACATATTTAATCCGTAAATTTAACAGTATTTTCAGCTGCATTTCCTTTATAGGGGTCATTTGAGACTATTTTCAAAAACGTCGACTGCGTATTGATATTATTTTAAAAGTTCACATCTGTTTGCTCAATAGCCAAAGAGGGAGTTCTTGTTTATATGAGATTCCCTTCCTCTCCCTAGAGCGTGATATCCAAGGTCTCAGGAGCCTTAGCGAAGTTGGTATTCTGAGGCGTTTAAAGATGTTTTGTGGTTACATTAAGGAATTGTTTTACTCCATCGTTCAATAATAGTTTTGTGTCCTTTTGGATCAGGATTCGAATTTAAGGAGGATGCCAGGGAATTTCATCCCTTCTGACTTTTTCCTCCACTTCTAAATGTTTTGTTAATTCCGAACGAAGGAAAAATAATTTCACTTTTCGTGATTGTTAATAATAGTCAAAACTAAGTATTAATTTCAATGTGCCAACAACGTTTCACGTAATAGGGAAAGATTATTAAAATATATCACTGTAGAAAGCTTTATTATAAGAAAAATAAATTGTGATCTTAGACGATGTCTGATGTATATCGTCTAACATGTTTTCAATACAAAATTACAAGAACTATGAGGTTCTACATATGTGCCCTTCCCTGCGTATAATTACATTTTCTTGACAACTTTACAAATTACTGCATTGAATTATGAAAATATAAGTTTTAATAGTTCACCCCCCCCTACATTTTCTTCAATTCTAACACTTCAATTCTAATGTCCCTCCGTGGCTACGGTGTCAGTGTGATCGCTCGTCACCAAGTTATCCTGGGTTAAATTCCCAGGTGGGGTAAGATAAAATTTGTAGCTTTTCATTTCTATGTCTCAGTTTAAATAGCTGTGATGTATGAAATGTTTACCCTCTTCGGCTAACAATCGCCCTCTTCGACTAACAACCGCAGTTGTAATACTCGGAAACAGCAATCTGGATTCTATCTGGACGCTGTTCCTCCGATCTCGGTAAAATTCACGATGTGTCTAGTGAGTAAACTCACACAAAAACTGAGTCTCACTGGCACTCGTCATCGTGGTCCTTAGCTGGTCGCAACGAGATACATACATACTGGATTGAAACATTTCACCTCAAAATCCGGTCACTCCCACCAGATCGTATAGCGTTTACAATGTGAATTTATAGAGGAGTTCTAACTCCATCCATTAGATACACCGCTGCGTCTACTTACTCCTTTGATCTCTCGTTTGAATCAATCATTCCCTACATTCTCTACTGAACCCTGGCTTCCGCCATTGGAGTCAATTCCACATTGGAGTCGATTCGATTCCACTCCACTTCCGCTGCCCGACCATGTGGATACATACCAATCATTCCCACACAAGGAAATAGACCCTTCTACGTCATTGATTCGCACGCGTGTCGCCCACTAACGAGGAGGTGCAGCATGATGGTGCTCATCCCGCCTCTTGTTTCAAGATCCAATGCGCTAATAATCTCTCGCATGTAAAGGAATTCACATTGATGAACTCTTTTTATGAATAGTTTTTCATAGCACTGGACGAGAAAACTTTTAAGCAACAAAGAATTCATAAAAAGTTTATAAATTTAACACGTTTTAAGATCTAGAATGCCATAGAATGTGGGGTTTAGATATATAAAAAATCCACCGTCCTTGGTGGTTATTCTATACCCACAGAGTAGGTCAGTAAAAGTAATACCCCCTCAAGACAGAAGAGCCATAGCAGGGAGTTCATATATGAAATCACGATAATATGAATTCAATTTTAAAACAATATTTAAACGGTATGAAGTTCAAGTATGTTGGGTTATCAGAGATCTTATGGTACCAAACCAACATTTGTCTGGAGTAGGTGAGGAAAACCCCAGCTGAAAACCTCACCTAGTTTGGCCGAGCAGGGTTTCAACCCACGCTCTACCGCTCAGCGGGATCGTAGAAGCGAAGACACTACCACTAGACCACCGCTGTCGGTTATACGCCGACTCGCGTGCATGATTCGTTCTCACCTGTCACTAGGCGAAGGAGAGCGATCGCTGTTGAAGCCTCCTGCTCTGCGAGTGCTGGGTGACGATCGGAGGGGTGTCGCCAGGGAGGATACTGCACTGGAGATAGCGGCGGAGGCGGTGGAGGTCTGAGAGCGAACGGGCGTCCGTCTTCGCCGGAGGGAATCTCCCAGATTGGCCACTCCGCCTCCAGTGATGGAGAAGCTCCGCACGCGCACATAGTCTCCAGGGAGGCCTCCAGCGTCGAAGCTGCTACTACTCACCGCTCCGGTGCTCACACTCTGCCGCTGCCCCAACGAAGGCTGCGCAAAGAGATAGGCGAATTACACACCAAGAGAACAGTTATGGAAATGAAGTCCATATTCAGAGGAAAAATTTAATTTATTTAATGTCAAAGAAGCAGTTACAAACTGTGTATGGCCACTTGGAGGACAATAAACTAATTTGCTCTCAGGAAGCAAGCAAAAGACCATCGTATCAATTCCGATCAAGAGCCCTACGGCAGAGGCGGATTTAAGATTTTAGCACACTCCTGACAATAAAAATAGTTCGGTACGTGTCATAAAATTAACATAATCCCAACAAATTTGTATTTAGTAAAACACAAAAAAAATCAGAAGTACGTATTATCAAACTATATATTATTTGGAAAGTATTGTTTAAAATATTAACTATATTTAACACTAAATTCGAGATTTATTATTTCGATAGACGCCGCTCGTAGGCAAGAGCCTAAAGAGTCTGTGTACAAAATCCACCTCGACCCGAAGGAAAACACAATTAGGAAAGGATTTCTCCAAAACACAATGACACGATGAAGGAAAGAAAGGATTTCTCAAAAACTTTGGATGTGAAACCCAATCTTTAAATCCAAACTATAAGTTGGATTTTCATACTAAAAAACTTGGAGAAACCCTTTCCTTCTAGTTTTGGATCTCACATCCCAGCTAATGGTATTAAATACTATATTGTTTTCTCAGTGCTGTTATATAACATTTGTTTTTGGATTACAAAATGGAAATGCAGTAGGTGTGGTTCAAACATTACAACACTAAACTGCTGAACAGAGCCATAGATCCAATCGAAGTGCGATCATGGAGGATTTGCACGAATTCCCCAATATCTCCAATTATTTTTACGTATTCCCAATGCTCCTGCTGTAACATGAGCAAATTTTCTATACCGGGAGAATGGTATTATTTGTGTCCAGACCGAGATCTTCACCTTCCGTGAACCCATAGGCAATACCGCAGAGAAACAGTTCGATTTTTTGAAAGTGGAAACACAATGTCCTATAGTAATTAAATTAGATGGGATTTAGGTACACATGCAACAGCGATGAGGTTAAAAAGATACTTTGGTGTGATATTGGATAGAAGATGCTATTTAGTGATCACCTTTCGTTTGTACGAATGGTCCATTAAAGTATCAGGAAATTCTTCACATTACCAAAAGTAAACCCTCCAGTATTTTAAAAAAGTCTTACGAAAGACACATGCTTTGAGAAGGTATTAAATTATGCTCAGAGCTGACTTGACCTACTGAATAAGAATGGCAGGTGAAACGATTATGACGTCCATAGGTTTTCACAAGCAACAAGAATGTGAAATGAGGCAAGTGGTAGTGCTATAACAATAAAGTATTACGAATGAACTTTTGCAATTTTATTTTTAAAATGCCTTATATTAAAATCATGATGTTTTTAAAAAGTTGTAACAATATAAAAAATACAGTGTTTTAATTTAAAGAAACAAATTATTAACTATGATTAAAACTAAGATTCAAACCAGCCAACCGTGGTAAGAACTCGGTGCATTTATCTTACGATTGAACCGGGGGATAGAATGTCAGTATCGGATCCCCTCATACCATGGCTACACGGAATCTCGAGTACCAAATATGTGAACGGTGGTTGCATGAATCGTGTGGAGACTGTCACATAGTTCTGGGAGCGATATAATGATTGGATGAAGAACACCACTTCCTGGCAGGTATTGGTATTGGGGACGAAACCTAGCAGCATCACCATTATGAGCCAGTACGGTTTCACAGCGATGAGGTGAAGAAGTGATGCTTTTAGTTGTGGTTTCAACCAATAATACAAGTTTCACTGACTGAAGAGAATCTTGGAGCTGCGGTTGGAAACGTATTGAAAAAATTGAGATAATGCTGAGACATGTTATACTTTGTCTTTCTAATCGTAATGTATTTATCATAAAACGACCAGTGGTTTCAATGTTCACAACTTACACCAATGTTTATTTAGCAATTACTTTCTGATGACTCAATCAAGAATTGAAAGCTTCTGAAAACAGTTATTTAAATAATACGAAGTACTTGTCTATTAATGGTCATTTAAAGTATTAAAAATGTTTTTCATAAAAGATCGATTTACTTTTTGAATTACCCCTTTATTGCATGTACAATATTTCAGCTAATATTAGAACTATAGATATCGTGAGATCCAATCATAACTAATGAATGCTCAGATCGGGGTCACCGTTTACACCAACGACCTTGAGACTACTGTCACATTGGAATATCAAAAGTCAAACTATCACACAACAGGCACCGAAGGTCTATGGGGTTCGCGGAGAGTAGCTTTATTTGACCTCGGTTCTAGAAGGAGGAGATGTGGTCAGTATCTTGCTCCGACCGGTTTGACTCCAGGATAGACCCTGGTACTCATTTTACAGCAGACTGAGTAGGCCTGGGAGCCAGTCTGGATGTTGAAGTGTGATGAAAATCCCCACCTCACCCCATCTATCCAGCCAGCAGCTCAGAGCTCTACCCACTGAGCCACGCTGACTCCATCTCATTGGAATATACATGATACAAAACAACTCGAACGCAAGTATAGAAGCATTACTCGTATTGTTTAGATATACAATTATAGAAATGGTAGTGATACGCAGTATTGAGACGGTAAAAATCAGCGAATGTAGATAAAAGCATGGTACGTTCAACGTAATGAGATAGGAGCGTGGTACAAATTGATTTTAAGGTTGACACGATGTGTTAGGTGGGAGTTCAGGAGCAAATTGATAGTGAAGATACATCGTGGAATGAAAGAGTGAGTAGTGGATACACGAGCAAAAAGAGAAAAATAGGTACACACCTCTACGATAGTGATGATTTTGATACTCGGAGTTGCCGTTTCCAAAGATAAATTGTGAGCGACGTCCTTGTTGCAATATCCCTAGAGGAGCAGGATAAACTCTTCAACAGATTTTCCGTTATTGAATTCACCGAAGTTGTATATGTTTTCGAGAGTGCTGAATCTAAATATGAAATTACTTTTCTTTGGAAAGAGTTGGGGAGATATTGTCAAAATCAGCATTGCTTCCAAAATGATTACATGATTCATTTGATCTTTCAATATCAATGTTTTTGAAATTGTATGTGTACAATGCTCAACCAGTTCTTAAAAAATGAACATACGTTGAAAATTACAAAAAAATTCCGATAGAGTAGCAGTTATTTGAAAATTTCGTGCGCGACTTAACGAGTTCTGGTTTTCAATAGTGCGTCCATGTTCATTTTTTTGCATTTATCTCGCGATATCTCAACCTAATGTCAAATATCTTATTGAAAATTTAATCGTATAATCTAGTTATTTTTTTACTGGGGCTTTACGGCTCGCCGACATCGAGGTCATTAGAGCCCTAACTTTGTACAGGTAGAGAAAATGATGTTACGCACTGAGGAGAGCCAACATGACTCCCCCCGCGTGTGGAACTTTATTTAATAATCAAGTTATTAAATAAAGAGAAATTCATAAAGGAATTTTTTCCGACGGAGCTGTAATTTTTTGTAAATATGATTACGAATTTTACGAGTTCCGCCTGTCGCTTGTAAATGTTGATTGGTTGAGTGCGCACTGACGCCGTAGTCTTATGTTAGTGACCGCATTCTCCCCATCTGTCGCGGTCCAATAGTAAATATGATTGGTTTAAGGGTATTTAATTCTACGTATGAAGATTTTAAAAGTTGTAAAAATTTGGGACATTATGGAACCATCCCTTGCTCCAACTGCCGCTGATTATTTCCAAATTTGTTAATATAGCCTATTTCTTTGAGTTTCAGCAAAAAATCATCATTTAAGGTAACATTGTCATAAGCCAATTGAACAATTTTTTAACTTCGACTTGTTTACAATATTTGTAATAAATGAATACTGGAGTTCAGTATATATTTGAATGTTTGTATATTATGATATACAACTACAGTCTTCTAACCGCGATCCTGAAGACTCGTGCATTTCACAGCTTAATTCTTTACTACCAACGAATGATTTCCAGATTCAGGTTTGTGAGATCTAATTTCGATGTCACAATTTTCGGTGTGGATTGTAAATCGTCACAGAGGGATGCATTCCCTGAAGTTCACTCAAAGAAATCTCTTTAAATTGTTTCTCTCCCATCAAAGCAGTCTTGATATTTTGGAGTGGAAACAAGGTCACGCTGCAGTCTGCTTTGCACGGTCCATTTTACAGACAATTTGCGTCCAGTTCTGCATAAGAAATGGATGTAAAGTGGATAACGTCAGGATTGACGCCATCGGCGTGTACAAAAAATGGACGTTAGCGTTTTACACGGTATTGGACGAGAAATGGATGCTGTTACAATGACTTGTCTCTCAACGGCACGGGGAGCGCAACAAACAACTAACCTCTACTTATAGGTACTCTACTAACCTCAACTGAGCTTCCAATTCTATGAACATGTACCGAAGTTCAACTGATCAGAAAACACCGCAACAGAAAAAAAACACGACTCTATGCACACTGTTATAACCACGCAACCATCTCGAGAGAACACAGACGCCGCAACTAGTAAGAAGAGATGCCGCTAGGAGTGCTTGAAAATTTCCGTACAATCCGCATGTAGTCTGATGTGTATCGCACATAACAGTACGTCTGAAGCGGCCTTCAGAAAATACAGGACACCTCTAGGCAACATATGTTCATATACATTACAGTATTAAAGCCAGAAATATTTAACACTCTTAATCTATCCATATTGTTACCATACTCATCGTTTACAATTCAGTTACACAAAATATCAGGGATTTTGGTCGCCAGAGGAAATATAAGGGATATTCTCTCGATATTTGAATCCTGAAGCGATGCGATTCACAGAAATAAGACCAGATGTTAACCAAATGACAACAAAATTATAAAATAATACAAATTCGCAAGCACACAGTTTAAGAACTACACGGAAACACACAAAAGAATCACAATCACGTACGTCCAGCAGAGATCAAAGCTATGAGTTAATAGTGCGTGAAGAATGTCAAGCTCTAAAGCACGTCCGATATTCACTTGCGGATAAATTATGGCGAGGAGCTGTGCAATAAATGCATCGCAGCACCAAGCGCAAACACTCGCATAGTAGTTTAATACTAAATGTCTCCTACTCTTCCTAAACTCTTCTGACCTAGTAATCTCCCTATCAACCGTCTCCTATTTGTACCCGAGGGGCATTACTTTCTCCAGGTAAATCTTTTCGAGAATACTCTTGTGCATGTTTTTCTCGCGCTCTATGTATAAGAAACCAATAACTCAATCTATAATTTTTAGTTACAGTATTCTACATTCATATAAATAAAATAACTGCCATTTTCGGTATTTTTTATCATTATTCCAAAATCTGATGTATTAAAATGAAACCTAGTTTCGTGACAATCTCCGAATCAAAGGAATACAATCGTGGACATTTCGTTTCAATTCGTTGTTTAATGTATTCCCAAGGTCATGATACTTTCCCTAAAATTATTTAATATGACTACCTTACACAAATTGCCAACCTCCACGAAACAAATTCTTGAAGCTCATTCGCGTGCAGGTGGCGGTCCACAATGTCATTCTCATCAGCTGAGGTTATGTGAGGTTAAAGCGTCCCGCTACATCTTTTACTTACGAAGCATGAAGCAAACTGAAGTAATTCGGGAAAACTATATTCAATAGAATGGACGCTATTAAAAAAAGAAATAAGAAATCTCATTACTTAAAATCATGTACCCAGTGAATTTTCTCTCAAGTTTTACTGATAACTTCCCGAAAGTTTCAATGACAGCGTGCTAGGGAAAATTTCAGGAAAATCGTGGTCACAAAGAATTTAGGTAACATCCAAATAAATAATAATAGTAGTCACAAATGCGTGAAACATTTTCAACCAAAGTTTCTGGCATAGTCCCCGAGTAATATTGAGCAAGGGTGTCGTCAAGGGTAGCTGAATGAAGGGGTGCTTACTGAGGAGATATTAACAAATAGTTTTATTCGATATACGAATTGAATATATACCATTTACTAATATTCTACTAATATATAGTGAAATATACTATTTACATACATGAAATATCATGAAATTTTATGAACTGTAATCAAATTTTAACTCCCGAGCGATGCAGGGGAAGTTAATTTAGTGTAATATTTGGCCACAACAAAATATTTTGTAATTATAGTTTTGATATAATTAAATTAATTGTTAAAAATGCAGTTACAACACGTGATAGAGAATAAACTAATTTTCTCTCCATAGACAAGTAGCGTTCCAGTATACGATGGAAACTATTTTCAATGTGGTGTTAGCAGAAATCAAGGATGAGTCATACCGCGCGGTCTTGGGGATGGGATACATTTCTATAGCTAAAGTATTTAAATATTTATATATAAATATTAGAACACAAATACATTACTAAAATATATGACAAGTTCCATTAATAGTGATTAATGCGGTTGCGATATCAGGTGGTACGACAAAAATCAGTATTTGAATTATAATATGCTCTTTCCTCGGTACCTTTCACGGACTACTTTTAAGGCAGAATTTAATACCAAGCGTGAAATCGCTTTTAAAAAACAATGATTTGGCCACAAAAATTTAAACACGGTCCAAAGTCTAACGAAAAAATTGTTACGATAATTCACTTATCTATCCTATTTGATTTTGTTTAATTGTCACGATAAGGGACACAAAAGAAGATAAGCTTGTAATAACTTTAGAAAATGAAAATGAATTAAACAAGTTGAAAAGTATTTTAGAAAGTGATGAAGAGGTACAATTAAGGGAAGTACGATGTACAAAACCAAAAATAATAGTGTATGGTGTAAACGGGAATATTGATGAAAAGGAGTTTGTAACAAATTTGATAAAGCAAAATGTTAATTGTAGTGATGTATCTAAAGAGAATGTTAGATCAGTAAATAAATTAAGAACAGCAAGACAAATAACACAGCGCTGGGTTATAGAAGTAAACGGAAAAATCTACAATGAACTGAAAGAAAAGAGAAGGATATACAAAAGAGAAGGATATACACAGCGTTGGGTTATAGAAGTAAACGGAAAAATCTACAATGAACTGAAAGAATAGAGCAGGATATACAAAAGAGAAGGATATACACAGCGTTGGGTTATAGAAGTAAACGGAAAAATCTACAATGAACTGAAAGAAAAGAGNAGCAGGATAAACTCTTCAACAGATTTTCCGTTATTGAATTCACCGAAGTTGTATATGTTTTCGAGAGTGCTGAATCTAAATATGAAATTACTTTTCTTTGGAAAGAGTTGGGGAGATATTGTCAAAATCAGCATTGCTTCCAAAATGATTACATGATTCATTTGATCTTTCAATATCAATGTTTTTGAAATTGTATGTGTACAATGCTCAACCAGTTCTTAAAAAATGAACATACGTTGAAAATTACAAAAAAATTCCGATAGAGTAGCAGTTATTTGAAAATTTCGTGCGCGACTTAACGAGTTCTGGTTTTCAATAGTGCGTCCATGTTCATTTTTTTGCATTTATCTCGCGATATCTCAACCTAATGTCAAATATCTTATTGAAAATTTAATCGTATAATCTAGTTATTTTTTTACTGGGGCTTTACGGCTCGCCGACATCGAGGTCATTAGAGCCCTAACTTTGTACAGGTAGAGAAAATGATGTTACGCACTGAGGAGAGCCAACATGACTCCCCCCGCGTGTGGAACTTTATTTAATAATCAAGTTATTAAATAAAGAGAAATTCATAAAGGAATTTTTTCCGACGGAGCTGTAATTTTTTGTAAATATGATTACGAATTTTACGAGTTCCGCCTGTCGCTTGTAAATGTTGATTGGTTGAGTGCGCACTGACGCCGTAGTCTTATGTTAGTGACCGCATTCTCCCCATCTGTCGCGGTCCAATAGTAAATATGATTGGTTTAAGGGTATTTAATTCTACGTATGAAGATTTTAAAAGTTGTAAAAATTTGGGACATTATGGAACCATCCCTTGCTCCAACTGCCGCTGATTATTTCCAAATTTGTTAATATAGCCTATTTCTTTGAGTTTCAGCAAAAAATCATCATTTAAGGTAACATTGTCATAAGCCAATTGAACAATTTTTTAACTTCGACTTGTTTACAATATTTGTAATAAATGAATACTGGAGTTCAGTATATATTTGAATGTTTGTATATTATGATATACAACTACAGTCTTCTAACCGCGATCCTGAAGACTCGTGCATTTCACAGCTTAATTCTTTACTACCAACGAATGATTTCCAGATTCAGGTTTGTGAGATCTAATTTCGATGTCACAATTTTCGGTGTGGATTGTAAATCGTCACAGAGGGATGCATTCCCTGAAGTTCACTCAAAGAAATCTCTTTAAATTGTTTCTCTCCCATCAAAGCAGTCTTGATATTTTGGAGTGGAAACAAGGTCACGCTGCAGTCTGCTTTGCACGGTCCATTTTACAGACAATTTGCGTCCAGTTCTGCATAAGAAATGGATGTAAAGTGGATAACGTCAGGATTGACGCCATCGGCGTGTACAAAAAATGGACGTTAGCGTTTTACACGGTATTGGACGAGAAATGGATGCTGTTACAATGACTTGTCTCTCAACGGCACGGGGAGCGCAACAAACAACTAACCTCTACTTATAGGTACTCTACTAACCTCAACTGAGCTTCCAATTCTATGAACATGTACCGAAGTTCAACTGATCAGAAAACACCGCAACAGAAAAAAAACACGACTCTATGCACACTGTTATAACCACGCAACCATCTCGAGAGAACACAGACGCCGCAACTAGTAAGAAGAGATGCCGCTAGGAGTGCTTGAAAATTTCCGTACAATCCGCATGTAGTCTGATGTGTATCGCACATAACAGTACGTCTGAAGCGGCCTTCAGAAAATACAGGACACCTCTAGGCAACATATGTTCATATACATTACAGTATTAAAGCCAGAAATATTTAACACTCTTAATCTATCCATATTGTTACCATACTCATCGTTTACAATTCAGTTACACAAAATATCAGGGATTTTGGTCGCCAGAGGAAATATAAGGGATATTCTCTCGATATTTGAATCCTGAAGCGATGCGATTCACAGAAATAAGACCAGATGTTAACCAAATGACAACAAAATTATAAAATAATACAAATTCGCAAGCACACAGTTTAAGAACTACACGGAAACACACAAAAGAATCACAATCACGTACGTCCAGCAGAGATCAAAGCTATGAGTTAATAGTGCGTGAAGAATGTCAAGCTCTAAAGCACGTCCGATATTCACTTGCGGATAAATTATGGCGAGGAGCTGTGCAATAAATGCATCGCAGCACCAAGCGCAAACACTCGCATAGTAGTTTAATACTAAATGTCTCCTACTCTTCCTAAACTCTTCTGACCTAGTAATCTCCCTATCAACCGTCTCCTATTTGTACCCGAGGGGCATTACTTTCTCCAGGTAAATCTTTTCGAGAATACTCTTGTGCATGTTTTTCTCGCGCTCTATGTATAAGAAACCAATAACTCAATCTATAATTTTTAGTTACAGTATTCTACATTCATATAAATAAAATAACTGCCATTTTCGGTATTTTTTATCATTATTCCAAAATCTGATGTATTAAAATGAAACCTAGTTTCGTGACAATCTCCGAATCAAAGGAATACAATCGTGGACATTTCGTTTCAATTCGTTGTTTAATGTATTCCCAAGGTCATGATACTTTCCCTAAAATTATTTAATATGACTACCTTACACAAATTGCCAACCTCCACGAAACAAATTCTTGAAGCTCATTCGCGTGCAGGTGGCGGTCCACAATGTCATTCTCATCAGCTGAGGTTATGTGAGGTTAAAGCGTCCCGCTACATCTTTTACTTACGAAGCATGAAGCAAACTGAAGTAATTCGGGAAAACTATATTCAATAGAATGGACGCTATTAAAAAAAGAAATAAGAAATCTCATTACTTAAAATCATGTACCCAGTGAATTTTCTCTCAAGTTTTACTGATAACTTCCCGAAAGTTTCAATGACAGCGTGCTAGGGAAAATTTCAGGAAAATCGTGGTCACAAAGAATTTAGGTAACATCCAAATAAATAATAATAGTAGTCACAAATGCGTGAAACATTTTCAACCAAAGTTTCTGGCATAGTCCCCGAGTAATATTGAGCAAGGGTGTCGTCAAGGGTAGCTGAATGAAGGGGTGCTTACTGAGGAGATATTAACAAATAGTTTTATTCGATATACGAATTGAATATATACCATTTACTAATATTCTACTAATATATAGTGAAATATACTATTTACATACATGAAATATCATGAAATTTTATGAACTGTAATCAAATTTTAACTCCCGAGCGATGCAGGGGAAGTTAATTTAGTGTAATATTTGGCCACAACAAAATATTTTGTAATTATAGTTTTGATATAATTAAATTAATTGTTAAAAATGCAG
Source organism: Laupala kohalensis (assembly GCA_002313205.1). NCBI lineage: Eukaryota > Metazoa > Arthropoda > Insecta > Orthoptera > Trigonidiidae > Laupala > Laupala kohalensis. The sequence goes on from NNCF01130670.1 coordinate 170,334, forward strand.
TTACAACACGTGATAGAGAATAAACTAATTTTCTCTCCATAGACAAGTAGCGTTCCAGTATACGATGGAAACTATTTTCAATGTGGTGTTAGCAGAAATCAAGGATGAGTCATACCGCGCGGTCTTGGGGATGGGATACATTTCTATAGCTAAAGTATTTAAATATTTATATATAAATATTAGAACACAAATACATTACTAAAATATATGACAAGTTCCATTAATAGTGATTAATGCGGTTGCGATATCAGGTGGTACGACAAAAATCAGTATTTGAATTATAATATGCTCTTTCCTCGGTACCTTTCACGGACTACTTTTAAGGCAGAATTTAATACCAAGCGTGAAATCGCTTTTAAAAAACAATGATTTGGCCACAAAAATTTAAACACGGTCCAAAGTCTAACGAAAAAATTGTTACGATAATTCACTTATCTATCCTATTTGATTTTGTTTAATTGTCACGATAAGGGACACAAAAGAAGATAAGCTTGTAATAACTTTAGAAAATGAAAATGAATTAAACAAGTTGAAAAGTATTTTAGAAAGTGATGAAGAGGTACAATTAAGGGAAGTACGATGTACAAAACCAAAAATAATAGTGTATGGTGTAAACGGGAATATTGATGAAAAGGAGTTTGTAACAAATTTGATAAAGCAAAATGTTAATTGTAGTGATGTATCTAAAGAGAATGTTAGATCAGTAAATAAATTAAGAACAGCAAGACAAATAACACAGCGCTGGGTTATAGAAGTAAACGGAAAAATCTACAATGAACTGAAAGAAAAGAGAAGGATATACAAAAGAGAAGGATATACACAGCGTTGGGTTATAGAAGTAAACGGAAAACTCTACAAAGAACTGAAAGAAAAGAGCAGGATATACAAAAGAGAAGGATATACACTGCGTTGGGTTATAGAAGTAAACGGAAAAATCTACAATGAACTGAAAGAAAAGAGAAGGATATACAAAAGAGAAGGATATACACAGCGTTGGGTTATAGAAGTAAACGGAAAAATCTACAATGAACTGAAAGAAAAGAGCAGGATATACAAAAGAGAAGGATATACACAGCGTTGGGTTATAGAAGTAAACGGAAAAATCTACAATGAACTGAAAGAAAAGAGCAGGATATACAAAAGAGAAGGATATACACAGCGTTGGGTTATAGAAGTAAACGGAAAAATCTACAATGAACTGAAAGAAAAGAGCAGGATATACAAAAGAGAAGGATATACACAGCGTTGGGTTATAGAAGTAAACGGAAAAATCTACAATGAACTGAAAGAAAAGAGCAGGATATACAAAAGAGAAGGATATACACAGCGTTGGGTTATAGAAGTAAACGGAAAAATCTACAATGAACTGAAAGAAAAGAGCAGGATATACAAAAGAGAAGGATATACACAGCGTTGGGTTATAGAAGTAAACGGAAAAATCTACAATGAACTGAAAGAAAAGAGCAGGATATACAAAAGAGAAGGATATACACAGCGTTGGGTTATAGAAGTAAACGGAAAAATCTACAATGAACTGAAAGAAAAGAGCAGGATATACAAAAGAGAAGGATATACACAGCGTTGGGTTATAGAAGTAAACGGAAAAATCTACAATGAACTGAAAGAAAAGAGCAGGATATACAAAAGAGAAGGATATACACAGCGTTGGGTTATAGAAGTAAACGGAAAAATCTACAATGAACTGAAAGAAAAGAGCAGGATATACAAAAGAGAAGGATATACACAGCGTTGGGTTATAGAAGTAAACGGAAAAATCTACAATGAACTGAAAGAAAAGAGCAGGATATACAAAAGAGAAGGATATACACAGCGTTGGGTTATAGAAGTAAACGGAAAAATCTACAATGAACTGAAAGAAAAGAGCAGGATATACAAAAGAGAAGGATATACACAGCGTTGGGTTATAGAAGTAAACGGAAAAATCTACAATGAACTGAAAGAAAAGAGCAGGATATACAAAAGAGAAGGATATACACAGCGTTGGGTTATAGAAGTAAACGGAAAAATCTACAATGAACTGAAAGAAAAGAGCAGGATATACAAAAGAGAAGGATATACACAGCGTTGGGTTATAGAAGTAAACGGAAAAATCTACAATGAACTGAAAGAAAAGAGCAGGATATACAAAAGAGAAGGATATACACAGCGTTGGGTTATAGAAGTAAACGGAAAAATCTACAATGAACTGAAAGAAAAGAGCAGGATATACAAAAGAGAAGGATATACACAGCGTTGGGTTATAGAAGTAAACGGAAAAATCTACAATGAACTGAAAGAAAAGAGCAGGATATACAAAAGAGAAGGATATACACAGCGTTGGGTTATAGAAGTAAACGGAAAAATCTACAATGAACTGAAAGAAAAGAGCAGGATATACAAAAGAGAAGGATATACACAGCGTTGGGTTATAGAAGTAAACGGAAAAATCTACAATGAACTGAAAGAAAAGAGCAGGATATACAAAAGAGAAGGATATACACAGCGTTGGGTTATAGAAGTAAACGGAAAAATCTACAATGAACTGAAAGAAAAGAGCAGGATATACAAAAGAGAAGGATATACACAGCGTTGGGTTATAGAAGTAAACGGAAAAATCTACAATGAACTGAAAGAAAAGAGCAGGATATACAAAAGAGAAGGATATACACAGCGTTGGGTTATAGAAGTAAACGGAAAAATCTACAATGAACTGAAAGAAAAGAGCAGGATATACAAAAGAGAAGGATATACACAGCGTTGGGTTATAGAAGTAAACGGAAAAATCTACAATGAACTGAAAGAAAAGAGCAGGATATACAAAAGAGAAGGATATACACAGCGTTGGGTTATAGAAGTAAACGGAAAAATCTACAATGAACTGAAAGAAAAGAGCAGGATATACAAAAGAGAAGGATATACACAGCGTTGGGTTATAGAAGTAAACGGAAAAATCTACAATGAACTGAAAGAAAAGAGCAGGATATACAAAAGAGAAGGATATACACAGCGTTGGGTTATAGAAGTAAACGGAAAAATCTACAATGAACTGAAAGAAAAGAGCAGGATATACAAAAGAGAAGGATATACACAGCGTTGGGTTATAGAAGTAAACGGAAAAATCTACAATGAACTGAAAGAAAAGAGCAGGATATACAAAAGAGAAGGATATACACAGCGTTGGGTTATAGAAGTAAACGGAAAAATCTACAATGAACTGAAAGAAAAGAGCAGGATATACAAAAGAGAAGGATATACACAGCGTTGGGTTATAGAAGTAAACGGAAAAATCTACAATGAACTGAAAGAAAAGAGCAGGATATACAAAAGAGAAGGATATACACAGCGTTGGGTTATAGAAGTAAACGGAAAAATCTACAATGAACTGAATGAAAAGGGAAGGATATACAAAAGAGAAGGATATACACAGCGCTGGGTTATAGAAGTAAACGGAAAAATCTACAATGAACTGACAGAAAAGAGCAGGATATACAAAAGAGAAGGATATACACAGCGTTGGGTTATAGAAGTAAACGGAAAAATCTACAATGAACTGAAAGAAAAGAGAAGGATATACAAAAGAGAAGGATATACACAGCGTTGGGTTATAGAAGTAAACGGAAAAATCTACAATGAACTGAAAGAAAAGAGAAGGATATATAAAAGAGAAGGATATACACAGCGTTGGGTTATAGAAGTAAACGGAAAAATCTACAATGAACTGAAAGAAAAGAGAAGGATATACAAA
>NNCF01130670.1:178370-189641 GCA_002313205.1 Laupala kohalensis
AGGATATACAAAAGAGAAGGATATACACAGCGTTGGGTTATAGAAGTAAACGGAAAAATCTACAATGAACTGAAAGAAAAGAGAAGGATATACAATGATATAATGGCTTACAGAACAGAAGAATATGTAGAACCCACCCGTTGCTTCAGATACTTTCAGATTTCATCACGAAAGTAAATTCTGCAAGGAAATTAAAGAATATTGCTGCCACTGTGGACTTCAAGACCATAATTTCAAGGAATGCATGAACAAGAATAAAGAGGAAAGGTGTATAAATTGCTTGAGAAAAGGGAAAGTTAGTAACCACTTAGTACGTAGTCGGGATTGCGATGAATATGAGAATGCAAGAGAAATAATTGATGTTTTGTCGTGTTATGACTGTTAGATCGCTACAAAAAAATTTACGAAGAGCAAAACTAGGCAGTGCTGAGTAACCAGACTATGTAAAACGAAAGAAAAGAGTTATCTGCTGTGTGCAGGAACCCTACGTTACATCATAAGGGCCGTGTTATTTGCCACTTTCATACAGGATAATATTAGACAAAATGTTTGGAGTGGAACTTATATAGTATATAGCAGAATATATGTACTCAAAATAAGTATGTATACAAGAGACTGGTTACTGATAAAAAAGGATAAGATTGAATTTTTGTAAATCAACAGCTACATGCAAATCCAAGAGGACATACTTGCCCAATTACGAATACTAGAAAATCTGCTAGTAGAATATGGTAGATATGATGATGTAGAATGCAGTGATACTAACTGTCGGTGGACTGTGTGTCTGTGGGGTGGGGGGTATACTAACAAACAAGAGAGGAGAAGAAATGGAAAACTGATATTACGTAAAGCATTGAATATACATAATACTTATGGAGTTAAACCATTTATAGGAAAGAATGGAACAGTTATTGACCTAACACTGAGCAACAAATTACAAAGAATAAGCATTTAAGATTACAGTATCACAATGGAAATATATAGTGGTCATAAAGAATTAAAATTTGAAGTTTGAAATATATCCAGAGAAGAATACGATAGAAAGAGAAACATTTGCGATATATACGCTGGGAAGAAGCAGCAAATAAAATAGAGATTGACGGCGACATGGAGACCTACGAAGAAATTACACATGTAGACGATTGCATAGAGCAGATGCAAATAAAGATGTTACAAACTTATTCGGAGTTTGCAGGTAATAAGAGCGATGGATATACGATAGGGAAAACATGGTGGACAATAGAGCTTTCGAACAAAAAAAAGGAGAAGAATCGTTATAGACGATTTTATCAAAGAAGGAAAAGGAAAGATGACATAAAGCAGAAGTATAGGGAAATTTACAACACACATCTAAAGATATACAAGTAAAATATTGAAAACAAAAAGGAAATATTGGAGAGATTTTGTAGAAGAGGTAATACAACAAAACGTATGGGGAATACCATGTATATATAATAGGACGGGAAAAATTAAAATGTAGAACGATATGGAACACAATAGTAAAGGAAGATAAGGAGACACTAGAATGGATTGAAATAGGCGAGCTGTTTCTAGAGGATATCCTAGGGACGCAAAAGTCCATGGAACTCGAACTTGAAGAGAAACAGACTACGGAACACGAGATCGAAATAACAGAGGATGAAGTTAAAAATACTTGGTAATTGTGGAGCTTTAGCAGCATTATCAAAGCATGATAAATTAAAAGGCGATTCTATGTTGCTCATTGTTTTATATTCCTCAATACTCAGGTACGTAATTTTGTCGGTTTGCTCACTCTGTATTTGTTTTCTTTTATTCATTTTTCATTGTTCTTTCCTTTCTTTATTTCCACAACAACCAAAAATACACTTCTTTCGATACTGTTTCACCCAATTGTATACTTTCATATTATGTTTCTATTTTTATTATTGTCATTTTATGTACATTTATATTTTTCAATGTACGTTACTGACGATGGCTGCTATGCAGCCGAAAAAGCTTTATACCAATAAAACAATGAGCAACATAGAAACGCCTTTTAATTTATCATGCATGAAGTTAAAAATGTTGTCAATAACCTAAAGAAAAACAAAAACCCAGGGTTTGATAATATAAGCCACGAGACTATGTGGGAAAAAAACGTGAAACTATTAACACAGATATACAACTATTGTTTTCAAAAAGGATACTTCCCATTTCAAAGGAAAATAAGTGTATTAAATTTATTTATTAAAGACAAATTACTGATCCAACAAAATATAAATCATATAGACCGATACGTCTCTTACCAACGTATGGAAAAGTGTTAGATAAGATAATGACAAATGGAGTAGTTGAACATTTGAAAAAAGCGATGCTATGAACAAATTGCAATATGGCTTCATTAGAACAGAGAAACTACTGATGCAACGGAGGACGTAATGCATCAATTGGAAACCAGAGAAGAGAAGTATGCCATATGCATATTTATAGATATTGAGGGAGTCTTTGACAACGTACAGTGGCATTTGATTATAAATAGAGTACAAAAAATGGGAATATCTCGAAGAATATTAAGTTTACTACAATCATTTGGCCCGAGTATTTTATCCGGTTTTCCTTCGTGTAGAGGCGATTTTTTTAATAAAGTCTCGCTATGTTCTTGCCTATGGATGGCATCAATTGAAATAATTATTAGAGAATTTAGTGTTATTTAATAGTAACGGATTATCAACAATACTTTCCGAATGGTTTATAGTTTGATAATACATACTTTCGAAATGGCTTTGTGTTTTATTAAATACAATATTTGTTGGTATTTGTTAATACTATAACGTGTCGAACTACTTTTTATCGTTAGGAGTACGTTGAAATGTTAAATTCGTCCTTGATCGGAATTGATGGGATGGTCCCTTGCTCTCTTCCGGAGAGTAAATTAGTTTATTGTCCTCCACGTGGTCATACGCAGTTTGTAACTGCTTTTTTGACAATAAAGATTAGTATTATTTATTATCATACTTAATGAACAGACATATACTTCTCGATGTAAGTGGAGAAAATATAACATATAAGACAACAAAAGTGTGTCCACAAGGAGGTTCAAGCGGACCCGTTTTTTGGAATATTGTGTTGGATGAAATAATAACAAGAATGGAGGCAATGGGTAATGCCATAATAGCATACGCTGATGATGTGCTAATTAAGAAAGGAAATTCAAGACAAGAGGTAGAAAAAGCTCCACAAGTTAGTTTGACAAGTTTTGAGACGCTAAGTGAAGAAAAGGGCTTGCGCTTATCCAGGGAAAAGACAAAATTAATGAAATTTGGAATGCCCATTAAAAAAAGAAGAAATCCAATCATAAAGTTATACGGTCAGAACCTGAGGACTGTGCGAAAGATAAAATATCTTGGAAAATGGATAGTTGAAAAATACACTTCATAGAACGTAACATAGCGTTAAGAGGTAAAATTAAGAGAACACTTTATTCACTACACAAGATGACAAAAAATTAGACAAAATGGGCTTAAAAAGTCACATCTCTGTGCAGTAGGGCCAATTATGACGTTTGGTTCTGAAGTATAGGAACACAGGGTACAAACAGGGTACAGGGACACGTAGAAAGATTATAGAGTAATATGCAAAGAACGTGTCTCTTAGAGTGGAGTGCATGTTACAGAACAGTATCAACACCAGCGTTACTACAAGGAATAATGCCACTTGATTTCCAAGTTGAGAAAATGAAATTTAGGGCTTTGGTACAAAAGAAAAGGGAAGTGAAAATAGATAATGAAATTATCCGAAAGTCGGAAAAAGGACATAAAACAATAATAACCAAGAAATTAACCAAAAGATGGCTTTTCGATCGGAAAAGGAAACAAGAGGAAGAGAAACATACAAATTTATAAAAGATGTAACCTATACATATAGAAATAAAAAAATGGTTTCGACCAACGAGCAAAGAAATGGAAATATTAAGCGGCAATGGAAATATGAATGAATATGTATTCAAAATAAAGAAAATATCTCATGACTCATGTATAAGCAAAATAGAAACAGAAAATGTGCAACATATGCTATGGGAATGCCTAATTTATGGAACAGAGAGAAATGAGTACTTAAGGGAGTATTTGAAAATTGATATTCTGAACACTCGTTTGTGAGACACTTTAATGGAGATAGAGGAGAAATACAATATTTTCAAACTTTTTAGTAAGCAAATTTGTGATATTAGAGATACAGTGAAAAATAGCTAAGAACCGACTTTGACACTCTGAAGCTTAGAAACTTGTATATCCTTTCATTTCATTTTTGCCTCCCCTTCAATTAATTTATTGTGCATAATATTAATGTATGGTAATGAGTGATGTAAACAGAGTAGAAGGCAGAAAATGTTGAAACTCCCTGTATTGACATTGTTTGGAGCAGGGTTTAAAACGGAAAATAAATGAAAATAAAATTATTTTTGTCTGAAATATTTTATCAACATAAACATAATTATTGCAATTCTTGTAAAGAAAGTGGAACGTTCGAAGGCAACATGAGGTAAACCTCATCTTTTGGACAAATTAGAAAATGATTTATATTCATATGTCATGTGGCCATTCGTAGAAGAATGCTGCACCAGCTTTGATTAAGTCTCTAATTTAAACATTTTCACTTTTTTAAATATTTATAACATTCTCTTTTTGGTTTGTTTGAGTGCGACACACCTCATAGTCCTGCAAATCCACACAAGGCGGCACAAGAGATACAAGAGGAGAATTGAAATAGCATTTCATCATGTGCTGTTATTCGCACATCCGACAACCTGAGTCCTCTGCACTCTTACATTTGTTCACCGGGAACTCCATTAGCTCTGTTTCAGTTTTTAATTTCCGATTGTAATGACGGGTCACAGATATTTGCGTTTCAATAATGTAAACAAATGCGTTTTGTGTTATCTGATTCAGATACATGATTCGAATCCCTTGCCGGTGAATGATTCGTTCGTTTCCTGGACAAAACAATTTCAGCATGCACGGGAGTTCTAACACTGAACAAAACACGACATAATCAATAGAATACCATCATTAAAAAAGTTAAATTAGATTTTAAAAAACAAAAAAACAGTACACTGATTCAATATATGAATATTCCTTAGTAAAGAAAAATTGATACCGCAATACCATGTTCATGTATAAATTACATTTGACTTAAGATACCAGAAAGAATATTATGTTTTATGTATTATAATACATAAAGACGTAAGGGTGATCTTTAGAGGACACTATCTAGTTATTTAATTAAATTAACCTTTCAAAAATTATTAAGTAAGTATGATTGTTCACGCAAACCTAATTAAGAGTCCTCATGAATTGGCAAATACTGAAATAAAGTTTTTAAGACGTAATTGTCCTTATGAAAATTTCCTAAACTAGTACTATGATTCAAAATTGTGAAGTAATAAACCAGCATAAACCGAACGAATGTATAACACAAATATTTTTAAAACATTAATACAAATATATCTATAAACAAATATTTTGTTCCAATTCATCATTTTGATATCGAAGGTTGAAGTGGTTAAAACATCAATGTAAACACATACGACCCAGGACATCATCACGAAGCTTTGCTCCGCAATCCGTAAAAAATTATTCCGAAACTCGCAACATTTTGTTTCCGGACGATTCTATTAAATTAAGAAGCAAAACAAAGTTTCGAATGTCATTTCCGTTTCCCACCACGATTAACCTACGATTATCTACCGAGATTTAAGTTTCATTTTCCTTCTACTAACTAAAACAAAGTTGTCTTTAACAATCACAAAAATGGAAACTGAAAAATTGTGATAAAATCTACAGAAAATGAAATATTTCTGGAGTTACCGAGATCAAGTGATCAATATAACAAATTATTTACATACATACACGGGGATCAGATCATATTTTGGTTGAGGGTTGTGTGGTGAGGAGTCGATTCAGAAAAATCAATTTGTATAATAACCACATGCAAAGGTAAAAAAAACTACTCTAAGTTCCAATGCAACACATCGTTAGGTGAGAGAGTGACAGGTTCAAATGAGTAGCAAGGGACGTTTCAAAAATCTAACAATGCCGTAAAAGCACACCGAGTACACAGGTGACTTCTTTTAAATACACAACGATCAATGAAGAGTTCAAAATTCAACAATTAACTATAGTTTAAATGAAAATTAACTCCACAATTTACTGAGAATACTGTTTATACCAGCACGGTCACACGCGTCAGAGCTGTCAATCGTCAATTAAGAGTACTCAAATAGTTTCTTTCCTTTATTATAATTTTTTAAAATCATTTATCTCGGAAAGGAAAAGGTTAAGACAAAACCATAGGAGATCATCCGCACATCCAAAGTACGATACATCATTTGTGATTTTCTCCATCTGGCTAAGCAGAAAAGGAAATATAATTTTCTGAGACATTTGTGTGTTAATGTACTAGAAGATACTTTACTTCTTTTATTACACAATTAATCACATCTATTTCTTTGTTTTCGTGACATAACTGAAAACTTCTTAAATGACGCCCCTGAAATCATGAACTATCGCGCGAACACATAATGACATAAATAAATCCATATTTATAAATTATTTGCGTGAAGAAACATGGAAAGATGTTTACAATTGTCAAAACAACGACGACAAATTCAATGTATTTATCTCAATATCCCAAAAACATTACAACTCTAGCTTTCCCATAAAACGCAAGTTAATTAACACAAAGAAATACAATAGATGGATCACCCAACGGATAAGGATTTCTTCAAAAAAACAAACGCCGTTTATATTATCTTTCAAAACGCCATAACCAACTACCCGAATTCCATAAATATTTTCGTAAATATAAGACTATTCTTCGAAAAGTAGTCTATGCAGCTAAAGTAATGGAAAACGACAAGCATATACTAAAATCGAACAACCGGATGAAAGCCATGTGGAATATTGTCAAAAATTACACGTCAACTTCTGAAAACCGCGAAGAAAATGGTTCTTTACTAAACGATGGCAAAATCGTAACAAATCCTCAGGACATCGCAAATTTGTTTAATTCTCACTTCTCAGAAGTTGGTAAAATAACGAACTCAATATATCCAAATCAATGTCCTCCAATTATATCCACACACTTACCCAATTCTATGTGCACTTCCGAAACTAACGCCAGTGAAGTCATGAGAATCATCAGCTCATTATAAAACAAATTTTAAACAGGCGTAGATGATATACCTAAGTTTATTGTTAAATTTTCGTCCCATGCTATATTAAATCCACTCATAAATATTTTTAATAGTTCTTTATCGGAAGGGGTGTTTCCTAAAATATTTAAGAGAGCTAAAGTGAAACCTTTACACAAGAAAGGAAACAAACTTAATATTGGAAATTACCGACCAATATCTCTACTACCCACTTTCTCAAAAATCCTAGAAAAATTGTTCTATAAGCGTCTTCTAGATTTTTTATCATAAAATAACATTATCTCTGACAATCAACACGGTTCTAGACAATCCTTTTCCACTACAAGCGCCATATTTTCCTTCTTAAACGATGTTCCCACATCTCTAGACCGTGGAGAAAATCCTCAGGGCGTTTTTCTTGACTTATCCAAAGCATTCGATGTCATCGATCACGAAATTCTCCTTACCAAATTGCATTCTTTAGGCATTCGTGGACTTCCACATCAATGGCTAACTTCTTATTTAAAAGATAGATATCAACAAGTAGAAATATCCTATACTAAAAATAAAATACTTGAGCGTTGTCTTTCAGAAACAAAGCCACTTACTTGCGGAGTATACCAAGGATCAATTCTCGGCCATATACTCTTTTTATTGTATGTGAACGACATGTCATCATCCACATCAGATTGCAAAATGGTTCTTTTTGCTGATGACACTAATTTACTATGTAAACACGCCAATGCTCAAAAAGTTTTGTCTAACCTTTCGACTTGGTTCCATGCAAATCGTCTCATTGTAAACACTGACAAAACAGTGTCTATGTCATTTCACAATAGTATCACAAAATCTTTACCCCAGGTTTCTCTTTCTTTAAACGGAACACAATTAAAAACTGTTACAAATACAAAATTCTTAGGTCTCCATATTCAAGACAACCTCAAATGGAATTGTCACATTGACAATCTTAATTCCCAATTAAGCAAATTGTGTTACGCATTCCGAATCTTAGTTAACGCAGTTAGTCCACGTATTTCCCGTTGCGTATATTTTGCAAACGTTTACTCCCATTTACGTTACGGCATTACCTTCTGGGGTAATTCCGGTCAGAGTATTCAAACTTTCAGAATTCAGAAGAGGATAGTTCGGATAATTTGTATCTCACCCCCGAAACTCTTGTAAACCTTTATTCAAGGAATTAAATATCTTAACATTTCCCTGCAGTTATATTTATGGAACGGTCTTATTTGTTAAGACCGAATTACTGAAGTGCCACCCTTGCTTTATACGAAACAGTCTCGTTCACGAACACAATACTAGAGTGTCAACCAGTCTTTGCAAAAAAGGACCTTATCATTCGGGAATCGTTCTATATAATTCCCTGCCCAAGAATATAAAAGACATTGTGAAACTGAATATCTTCAAATCCGCGGTTAAAAACTACCTCCTGCACCAGTGCTTCTACACTGTAAAAGAATTTATTGATTTTAATAAAAGTTAAATTCGTCTTGTNGCCATTGCTGTAGCACTTTTTAAATAACTTATAACAATTTCAAAAACTATTTTCTTGAATGGTTGTGTTGCCGTATGGCTCATATTAATTTAGTTTTATGTGTACTCAACTTTGGCCTGGATGTGTACATAAATTCTGTAGCCCCATCCTGGCCCGGGTTTTTGTCCGTTTTTCCTTCGGATAGAGGCGGATTTCTTATACAGGTTCTCTAGGCTTTGTCTAGGGGCGTGTTTACTGTAACGATATATCGTGAATTTAGTGTTATTTCAATTCTTATGATTTTTCAACACTATACTCAGAATAATCTATAGATCGATAATAATTTGTACATGTAAAATAAATTTTTTGTGTTAAATTATAAACATATTGACATTCTATTATTATTAGTAACTCACAGCTAACGTTTTATCTTATCTAGGAACTTTTGCTGAAATTTTTGAATCCGCCTCTGCCTTAGGGCCCTTGACCGGAATTGATGGGATGGTCCCTTGCTTGCTTCCGGAGAGTAAATTAGTTTNTCATACGCAGTTTGTACTGTTTTTTGACAATAAATTTATTATTATTATTTACATTACTAGTCTTCACTCGCCCCCCCCCCCACGCCGATAGTTTCGACTTCTGAGGAATCACCCATTTCATTAATAGTAGTAATAAAATAATTTTTTTAGTCTTGTACTTGTATTTGCGTGTTTTTCTTCTTTATTTTGAAATGCACTTCTGTACAGAATAACATTACGCTGCATATAAAAATCCTTTACCAAACGGGACGAAAGGCAATGGAAAGGATAAGTAGTGAAAAATAATGTAAATGCTGGTGATGTTAACTCGGAACAGGGTTCTAGATGTTGTAAATACCATGAAAAAGGATTTTAACAAGAACGTTAACGAGCTCCTTTATGTATTTTACAAAGTAAGTCAAATCCTGGAGGGCATGGTGGGGGGGGGGCGATCTCCCCACCGTTCCCTCCCCCTTAGGATCCGCCACTGTCTTCAGCCATCAGTTAACCTTTAGATTAATGAACCATGATACCATGTTACCATGATACATTTTTAAGTGATTATCTTTCCTTCGTACTCGGAAAATATGCGAAAAATTTCAAATGAGAACGCGAATGAAGAAGTACATGAAAGGAATTGAAGGAAGGCCCCAGATTACCCATAATTTAGGATAATTGCCCAAGAGACGATGCATGGAAATTGACGTAATAGTCACGTATTCGTTATTGATCGCGAAGAGAAAACTATTCTTTTTCCTCTTCTCGTCCGAGACTTGTTTTCCTAATGACTCGATTGTGCACGTTGTTGTGACGCAAGTAGAAAATCCGTCAGCAAAATACATTCATTCCCCGAGGCTCTGCCTTTGTTCCGCAGCTTACGATCCTCGCCCAGTTCTTTGTGTTCATATTTATTTCCTTTTCCCGAAAAAAGCAATTTCCGCTGCAGAGCCCTGATAATAAAGCAGAGACCGTTACCCGTGTAACAAGTTCAGTATGTTTCCACGGCTCAACCTTTTTATGGGTTACAAAACTAGGTCCTATTATTTTGTGTAACTCGTAAAAATGTGTTGTTCCTCGCCCTACTACTGCCGAATGTGTAAGTTCTTTGTGATTGCTTTCTCAATGGTTAGAAGTTCCAAAAATGATTAGTGGTGCAAAACCATTGCACATACTTTCTCATATACGTTTCTGCGTCTGCAGAATAGAGTGAAAAAATTCTATAGTGAAAGGGTCATTTCTGGCATGGTCTTCTATATTTTGGTCGTCCTCCAGTGCCCTGTTCATGCTCAATGTCGCTAGATTAACTTATTATGTTTTATTTGAAATTTTAAAGTAAAATAAACATTCAGAATTATTTCAAAACATATAGCGACATACCAGTCTTATAAAATATCGTAAAAGTGTTACGTAAATATAATTTCGTTGTAGACAGAAATTGATGTATTTTCGTATCTGCAGTGCGTTTACTGTCCTCCCATGTATTTTATCATTATCATATCTTTTATTTCTGTTTACGAAAAGTGTATTCTACGTCTGCTTGGTCCATTTCCCCTCCTAAATATTATGCAAGCTTCATCAAACAGTAACCTAATGTGCAAGTGTAGCGGGCAGAAATTTTTTTACTGCGTCTATACCAAACTTTCAAACATCGACACCGTAAATACGAAATATGAATTAAATATATTCACCCATTTACTCATAATCGCTACGCACAGATGGACGGACGGATGTTATGCCAAAAACAACTTTTTGACAATCAGGAATAACCGAACGAATATTTCCGTCGAAATCTCGCTTTCGAATTTGTTCACGATTACAAAACTTTCTATATACTACGTATATGAGAAAGTAAAAACAATGTAGTATCGGAAATGTTCACATATGTAATGCTTTCAACGGGTACTACATTCAACCTCTCGGGTTCTTTCTGATCATCACGCTATAGATTAAACATGTTACGTCGAATGAAAATGGGAGACGAGACCGGGGATCGAACCCGGGACCTTGAGCTTTGCGCGCTCATGCGCCTACCGACTGCGCCATCCCGCTCGCTACCCGTGCCCGTCTACCATTCTCATTCAACTTGTGAAACCCAAAGACCTCTGAGGTGG
>NNCF01130670.1:190719-246224 GCA_002313205.1 Laupala kohalensis
TTCACAAGTTGAATGAGAATGGTAGACGGGCACGGGTAGCGAGCGGGATGGCGCAGTCGGTAGGCGCATGAGCGCGCAAAGCTCAAGGTCCCGGGTTCGATCCCCGGTCTCGTCTCCCATTTTCATTCGACGTAACATGTTTAATCTGTTACCTAGCGGTGAGGTTCACCGCAATCTAAGAGATTTCTATCACGCTATAGGGAAAATGAGTCGTTTCAAATAGCATGTTGCCACACATGAACTCGGAGGAAATGGGTAAGGCGTTCCGCGTTCAAGAGCGCTACTAAAGCTAGAAAGGTAAATGCTTCGTTGAATACTTTATGCAAGTAAGACAATTGCTTTAAGAAATGCTGTCCTATTAATGATTACCGATGTGGGTCAAAAATATTTTTTATATTATTAATGCTAATTTACGTACATATTTCTGCTAAATACCTTGATGACAAATCACACGCTAGTAATAATATTTAAAAATACAAATTCTTATAAATGTTTTCACGAGATGACAAATGCAGTTAATTCAGTCACTTGTCAGAGAGGTTTTCCTTACGAATGCCAGATTTATGTCCGGTTCTTTTCAACTTCTATTTCAAACAGTCGGGAACGTATATCTTGAAGGAAATTGTATCTTCTGCAAAATTAATTACAATTAAAAACTCATTTTAAATGAGTTATTCTGGTAAAACCGAAGCGATTCGATATTTCTTCAAATTTTACACGTTATTCACAGGTCCATATCTCAACATGATTGAGCACGCAAAAATGTTATAAACCAAACGTATTGAAAATTGTATGATTTACAACATTGGCAACAGATAATATTTCTCTAAATCGCGATGAAAAAGTTACTGTTGGAAAAGAAAAACTAAAATTTGTTGAATTTTTTAAGTTTTTTTCAAAAACGATGTCGAAAGGAGTTGCTAGAATTTTGTAATGCAAGGCCCATTTTGAGACCCTAGCTACTGGAAAACGTAACATGAACACAATATTTTCATCCTTTATAAACGAAAACTAAAAAGTACGTGTTTTTGTTCAAATGTAGACGTTCCAAATGTTAGTTTTCGTTTGCAGGTTATTTTCAGAAACACGAAATTTCTAATCCATCTAAAATATGGTGAATACTTTCAATGAACTTGTGTAACTACAAAGCGAGTAAAATTTCTATAAAAATCAGTTTTGCATCCGACCTCTAAAATTCAACAAATTCTACTTAAATGTGCATGTATTCCCCAAAATAGTTGTTGAAGGCTGAAGAATGTTGGTTATTCGGGTTTAATTTTTTTTTTTTCAAATAAGTTTCACTACCATCACATTTCTTAACCGAATGGAACATCACTGACCGCAATTATGAATTTATTACTATTATCCCCTGAAATTAAAACTATAACGACGTTATATACAACAATATTCCGTTCTCATCCACGAAATATAGGATTGTATTCGACGAGTTTTATTTTGCGATCATCATATTGGTTTTAAATAGAGTTAAGTAAACATTTGAATTGAAAATGCAAATAACTAGATGATTACCCTGCATTTTTCTTAGTCTAATCTTCTTTTATTTAGGAAAAAATAAAATCTATCTATACTGTGAGATCAAATTACTTTTACTTTCAAGTTTTTATAACCATATATAGAATTTCATAATAATACAAATTTAATACAAAACTTCACACAACACGACACCGTCTCTCGGCAGCCGCGCTTCCAAAGCAGGAAGCAGCTGTAGCATTTTATTAAAGTTCTTATAAAATCTCAACTATTCCACAAAATTTAACGATTTAAAGACATTTTTTATCTTTGTTAAATGCACCAAACAAATAATCCATTAAATTTGATGATGGAATTTTTTCCTCCTTAAATTGCTCTTTGAAAATGAAATATTTCAACACTTCTATTTTTTTTAATGTTTTATCGATAATTTAGGATAACTTTTGAAGATGGACATATGCTATCATGAATTTATTTGTAGAACTCTTTGAGGCAAACAATGTTGCCATTTATAGTTGTCACCAATCTCTAACTATGTAGGTAGAGTAAGCTAATATCTCTGTTTTCTCCTGATTTCATCAACATTTATTGGAAAAATCCCGTTCTGTCTTTCTTATAATACATTATTTATTTTTAAAATATTCTATAGTTATGACTATAGATACGGAGTTCACTATTTTTGTTACTTTTTAGGTGGGGGGGGGGCAGAAATGTTAAATTCTCTCATCGGGTGCTTTGATCGGGATTGATGGGACGGAACTTCTTTGCTCCCGGAGAGAGAAAAAAAAGGTTAGTATCCTCCATCTTGTCATATGCAGATTTTAATTGTTTTTGACAATAGATAAATTAGTTTAATTTTACTTTCGTGGCATTTGTGTTATTATAGCGCAGTTAACCGATGAACACAGCTGAAAAAATACGAATCAAATACAACAAATTAAGAAGAAAATGGATTGATATTAATTTACCAAAGTTGAAAAGTGTTCGAAAGAACATTAAAACATTTTCTTTTTACAAAAGAGACAGTACTTGTCACATTATGTGCCCTACAGTTTTACAAATATTGCCAATAAAGCATAAAAGATAAATATAAATAAAAGATAAATATAGCCAATAAAGCATAATCCTCCTCCTCCTCCTACCTCATCTCCTCCTCCTGCTCCTACCTCATCACCATCTCCTCTTCCTATCTCGACACCCATTTCTTCTCCTTTCCCCGTTCTTTCACCTACTGCTTCCTCATCTCCCACGTCAACATCTATTCCTCCTGTCGCCCCCATACACCGTTACAACTTGCGCTCAGGAGTACGATGTGGTACTCGAAGGTGACAATCGCGTTCAGGTGCAGTGTGCGGGCTTGATCCGGAACTAGAAGCTGTACCAATTTCAAATTCCTCTCCTCAATCTAACGTCGATTCCATTTCTCGTGAATCACAAACACTTTGCGAAAATAAAATAATTATATTTCATCATAATGTCCAATCCCTTTCAAACAAATTGACAGACATTGAAATTCTGGTAATGAGGTAATTAATGACGTATGTAAAAGGCTTACTATCGTCTAGGGACAGACGCCCCAATACTCCTCCGTATTAGTAATAGATTCTCCATGTATATTTTCTTCTCCAGATTTTCCGATATCAGATAATGATAACCATAGCGGAATAAATCTTTCACAGATTTATTCCGCAAGTGGCTTGTAGACCCTCCGGTGGCGCAGGTGGTAGTGTTGTCGTTCATCACCACGTCATCCCGGGTTCATCCCACGTCATCAGAAAATTTGTAGCTTTTCACATTAATGTTCCAGTTCATATAGCTGTGACTATTGAAAAACTCTAACTAATAACCCCTCCACGTTGGACAATTTGTTGATAAACCCAGCTACTAACAATGACCTACCACCCAACTCCTATCGCTCCATGTAGATAAGCTTCAATAGCACGCTACATTTCCCATTTACAAATACAACAATACAAAAAAGTGGCTTGTACACTTTAAAGTTTGGGAGGTGCCGAATGGTTTCCCCCACCCATGTATTTCTCCTGGATTACAGGAAACTATTCAACCATTTCATCAACAAAAGAAGAAAATCCCCGATTGATAGATCTTGTGCCTTTCACCATGACTATCGGGTGCGACGACTCCCGGTACCCAACTGTCCGACGCAACTTTTTTTACGAGAATTAAACTATGAAGCGCTTACAAAGAATGAGAATGTAGGTGGCAGAGACACGGTTTGTTTACAAAACTGCCACGCAAAAAGTTACAATGTAAGCTTAAGCATCGTCGAGGAGCGGACTGAAGATGGAAGAAACTCGAAGGAAACATTAATATAAAAAGAATTTAAAAAAGACGAATCCCAAAACCACAATATCAAACATTATTACCAATTAATATTTTTTTCATCCAAGTTGTACACCTCGCGTGACATTACCATAACATAAAAAAATTTCGTAAACTTGAGCTATTTGCGTTTTTTTTATTACTGTTCCTTTTTCCGAGTTATTTTTTATAATAATTTTCAAGATAACTTACAGTAACATCTTTTTTAAATGAATGATGTAATTAATGACGTATGTAAAAGGAACTTCTTATTCACAGAGGTTACAAAATTGATCAAAAATAAGGGCATTGATAACCTCCGCCGCGTCCAAATTTATGTTACTTTTGATATCCTAGTAATCGCGTTGCGATGCACTTCAGATATTAGTTTAGAGTCTGAATGTTAATTATTTAAAAGTTCCATCTACTCAACCTATTTTAAATTGGTTTTATTGTGCATTAATTGAGACTATATTAAGGTATGGATGGGAAAGCTGGTTGGGGTTAATATGTGTAAATTGTTTAACATAATGTTTTGTTAGGGATTTTTCCACATCACTTCATGCAGATATATTTTTCTATGTATATCTTATTTTAAAAATGTGAAGGTAGACTCCCAAACAGAATTTCCTTTAAGGGTACCTAGTTTTACCAAATCTAAAATCTCCTTGTGCTCATTTTGTTTTAAAATAAATCCTTCTGTTGATTTCAACGTACTACTTGATGTTAATATAAAGTAAAGTATTATATTGGACTGTTTGCCTTTCCGCGGTTTACGTCCTGTCACGTTTTCAATTTTTAGCGCAAATAATTACTCTGAACAACCCATTGGTATCTATTGAAGATGTTTGTCATACTATTTTTTAAAACCATTGTTAAATTAAACTACGCATTATAAACAAAACATTATAACTTGAGCATAGAGTAAAGCTTGCCAACAGTGTATCGTAATAGGGGGAAAAAAAGGAAGAAAAATATTCGCTGAGAATCTGCACAATATTAATTTAATGCTACTTTCATAATATTTTTTTCAATAATCTACATAATGTTTCAGTATCGATGTACAGTTATACATTCTTCGTTTACCGGAACTACATGTATTCAACGCTTGTTTCCTGGTACTTTTACTTTAGCCTCTTACAAAATAGGAATGTGAAAATAGATTGCACGTAAAATCTTTTGATACATATATTATTCGCAAATGTTTCTATAGAGTTTGCTTTTTCTAGTTGCTTCCATAATTTAAATTCTAAGTGACGGAACCTCTAAATAGGTTTTGCCTCAAGAAGTCCTATTTATTTTCAAAAGTATTTCATTTAATTTTTTTAACAGCAGTATTTGTCTGATCACATGATCGGTGATTACAATAAAGAAAAATAAAATTTGTATGTATTTTTATTCTTACTTTATTACTTTAGTAGACATCGTGCCATGTGAAAGGGACATTAAACTATTTTTTTCATTTTAGGTGTAAACGTGAACTAGTTGCCTATATTTAAAAAAATGTTATGTGTGAAGTTTTCCATAATCACGAATTTTTTAATGTATTTTTGAGAAAATAGAGTAAATTCTATTCTAAATTGATATTTCTCTTTTATGCAGCAGTATGATAAATCCCTAATATAGCTAAGAAATTTTAGAATATGTATGCATGTTCGTTTCGGTCTCTATGGCAACATTCTCAATTAAACTTAGAGCACAATAGCCAGCGTTACTGAGGCGCACTCGCTGTAACAGAATGGCTGCATGCGGTTTATCAACGTGAACGATGGGTGGAAGGAAGGTCAAGGGTAACATAAGGAAGTGCCTAGATTAGTTGTTTGTGCCAACAACTTTGTCCATTGTCACGGTGAAAGGTGGACATTAATTATTGTAAGTTTGCACTACTACAAACGGACGAAGCGTGAAAGTGTATTGTGTAAAGGTGTTCGTGAGAGATACTGAGATAGTGATTCTGTATGATTTTGGAAAACTCCCTAAAAGTGCTTTTTCGCGATTTTATTTAACTAGATAGCTTTTCCCGTAATCTTTCTAGCTGATGGATTTTGCATCTTCCATTGGTCAAGCCATCCTGATCAGACTACAAACTCATTCTGTGATGAATTCTTTGTGAAATTGCTAGGCTTGCTCTTGAAGACATCCTGACATGAGAACTCATTATCATTTACAAATTGCGAATCAAATTTAGAGATATTTGCTAACTTTCTAGGAGGTGCATTTTGGCGTACCATATTGCAACATTCGTCACTCTTCCTGAAAACAACTGAAAATTTGCCCATATAGTGTATTCGTCCAATAAACTGAACCTTTGGAAAGGTATGTCTATATTCGGACATTTGATGAGAAGACTGAACAAGGCAGCCTTCCATATTCGTTTCCCCCACCCACTGACCGATATATCAATTGGATTTGAGTTGTTATAGTTATAATCTATTATGGAACGAAAGTACGCGGATTAAAGCGAATGTTGATGACTGACGTGCTTGTTGTGAGTGATGAATGATTATGAAAGATTCTTGTGCTGAAATGGAAGGCATACGAAACTGGAGTAGACCGAGAAAATTTGCAGCAGACCCGACAGCAAATTCCATTTTGAACATTCTGAGCCAGCGTTACCTTCGTAATGTAATTTCAAAGGCAGTGCACCAGAGCTAGAGAGCAACTGTTCTAACCACAACACTTCGGGCCTCTTATTCAATATGGTCTCAGGAATAGATCAACAACGGGTAAATTAAACCTTGAAGTCTGGTTTTTTGAGGTCAGGCCAATAAAGCATTTAATTTTTAGTCCTGCCAATTTTAGTTTGGTACCCCCAATGTCATAAGAGTAAATATGTACACAATACGCTATGAGAGTTTTTTTATATTTGTGTTTCAAAATACCGTAAAAGATTCACAGCCTGAGTGGAGGGATCGTACGTGACCAGAATGGAGTGGTTTTCTCTGCTCGTGAGTTCGCTACTGTTCGGATGAAAGAATCCTACATCTCGCAAGTGAACGCGGATTTTGTTGAGAAGATCCTCTACTCTTTGTGACAGCTTCCTAGATCGGGAGAGGTTCGAGTAGAGGTAGCTGAAGTGCCGGTACATTTTTAGTTTTATTCTGCTTTTCTCACAGATCCCCTCGATTGTGACACCTAAGTATTCGTCAATGTAGTATCATGGAATAGATTCCCAGAATAACGAGTGGATGAATTTAGATGCAGTGAGTCCATGAGCAATGCTTATCATTTCTTTGGATTCAGTGTTGAATCGTTGGATCACATGAATTTATCCACATCCCGTTAGTGATGGTTGACGAGTAGGTGGAACGAAACGCATTCTCCGTAAAGGATGACCACAGGAAGTTTTGTAAGCCATTAATTTACAAAGAGAATAGAATGTGTGCAAGGACTGTTCCCTGAGGCACTCTTCTCATTATGTCGCGGAATTTCGAAACATTTATTGCGGTAGAACAAGAAATGTACGTCCCAAAAGGTACGTCTTGACCAACTCCGGTAAATGCGTAAGGAGAGAATAAAATTTCGATAGCATGCGACTATGATTGACCTTGTCTTTCGTAAAAATGAGAAGTCTATGAACACTCTGGGGGAGAGTATTTTTGAGAAATAACCATCACTGCCTCCTTTGCAAGACTTCCGTGTCAGAGTAGCTGATGAGCAAACCTATCGAGAGCTGAATCGTTCCACGTGTATCGAGACTTCTTTTGTTTTTCATTGTAGTATTTGTAAATGGGAAATGTAGCTTGCTATTGAAGCTTATCTACATGGAGCGATAGGAGTTAGGAGTTGGGTGGTAGATTGTTAGGTGGGCCGCTTAGCTGCGTTTACCAAGAACTTGGCCCACGTTGAGGGGTTACTAGAAGTTGTTAGTAATAGAGTTATTGAAATTAGCAGGAGATGGATCGAGGAAGGAGGGTTCGCTTTTCAGTAGTCACAGCTATATGAACTGGGACATTCATGTGAAAAGCTGTAACTTTTAGTGGCCCCACCGGGAATTGAACCCGGAATGACTTGGTGAAGAGCAAGAAGGCTGGCACCAGAGGAGTACCAGTCTTTTCGAAGACCGAGCACTACAATGACGTACCCTCGAAACGCACGTAAAATACATATACTTGACATATAGGGGATTATTAATGTCAGGAATCGAATGGAATAAGTGTCAATATTGTGAAAATTCGTTTAACAAGATTATTGTACGGGAAATAATTGTAAGTTTAAATCTGCTTTCGTCTGAACGAAACACAATTCCTTCCCATCTGTCTGAGATACATCCAGTGCGCGTTCACCTGCAGGTCATGACATTTGACTGTTCTACGCTGAAGATATGCCCAACACCTGCTATCGATGACAGAAATGATTAATGACATTTTCCTGTAGCACGAACGCCTCTCCACGACACCTGGATAGTCATCGGTACCATAAGAAATAATATTTCATCTATAAAATAATTGGGAAAGCGGTAAAATAAAAATTCTTTTATTAAAAATTTACTTGAAAATATTCTTATATTTACTAAATGCGAGTGTTTTCTGTCCCCAAGTAAAATAATACTAAAAGTTAAAAAAACATACGTAACAGTTTTGTTTTAAATATATTTTTAGATTAAATTTCATTAAATTAACTTATCAAATTTGTTATGAAAAAATGTCTATAAACTCATTTCTTAAAAATTTACTGGAAAATTATTTTTATGATGAATAAATCCGAGCGTAACTCGGTCCCCTGATATTAATTCTGAATTAAGGTACTGCCGGAACTACGGTTGTAATGCGAAGGAGAGATGCTAGCTCATTGTCCCATATCCATAGGGAATGACACATTGAAGTGATAAACTAATATTTACTTCTTGGATGCCACCAAGAATTGAGCAAGGTTAGTTATCAAATGAGAGTCAGGGAGATAGAATCTTGGAATGAATGAAATGACAGCATCTCTTTCACTCATTAACTCGCCTGCAATAATTACAGGTCAATGAAGGTTAAGTAGTAATAAAGTAAGTTTAGTGGACAAGAGAGGAATATTCTGGATTCCATTTCCAGATTTCTCTATTAAATTGGCGAATACTAGCAAATACTAGTGAAGTTTAACTTCTTCAACCGCTTTAGAGTAAATTTTTATGACCATAATTTTTTATGACATTATTCGTAAGTCTCCCCAAATTTGGTAAAGATGGCTAATAAGATCGAATAACAAGAGTTCGCAGAGGTTCTGAGAGTTATTGCTTCAAAAAAAACTTTATAAGGTATATTTTCTCCAAAATTCAACGAAAATTTTCGTATTTTGACTATTTTTACAATTTTGTTGCACCCACTACACACTTCATTTTTTGGTGGAGAAAAATAAAAATGAATGAATTACACATTTTAATTTGTATCGAGCGCTTGTGCGTTAAAACAGACTCCCCACAAACGGCGATATGTAACGGTGAGAAATTTTGTTTTCAAAAAAGGTTATTGGAATATATTAATGCAATTAATGTATTGTGGAAAATGGTAATCGTCAAAGAACGAAATTTCCAGAACATAAAAGATTATTTGGATCCGTTGGAAAGCCTAACCTCAAAGTTTTGCATTTTGTTCGGTATCGTATGTGTTACCATGAGTGAAGAATTTTGTTCCTTTAATTAGTAAAAAGAACTTGGGTTAGAACAAAACTTGTCACTCATACCTTATCGAATGACGCCTATAGTTAATGAAATAGTTGGTTGGAATTCCGTATCATATTTTTGTAATAAAAAGTCGAAAGGGACATATTTTTGATTTAAAAAAATAGAAATAACCTTTTTAATCGTATTTACATAGAAATTCAAATTTTTGAAAATTCTACTTCTTGAGTTTGATAAAAACGTTTGTGAACACAGAACTTTTTATTTACGTATGTGTATGATTGAAGAATTGTTCGTAAATCTCCAAATTTGTGATAGGAAAAAGAATCCTATTTCAAATTTGAATTAAGAAGTGAAGCTAGATGGTAGAAAAGCGAGGCGACAATTTTTAAGTTTGACTTTCCATATTCGATGGTTAGCATGAGAATAATGCGTAACAGTTTATTCTCTAGAAAATAGAGTGAATTCGCAGCTTTAAAAAGATACTGAATGAATTTACAACTCTAGAGATTCATGGCACGTTTAATGCGTAAAAGCAGACTAAAGCAAAGTATGGTTTGATGTAGTCATGAATACCCATGAATGCTAATGAGCATCGATCTCCATTTAAGGATTCGTGGAATAGGACTCAGATGAAAGATCCCTAGGAAACGTGCTGTGCGCATGTGCAAAGGGGGGCCGGAAGAACCATGAGGGTTCGTGGGGGGACCTGTTGCGGTGGCAGAGCGTCAGCCAGCAACAGGTGGAGCGTCTCTGGATCCCCCGAGGGGCGAAGGCCCACTTACCGCGAGGCGAGCGACTGCCGGCACGGAGGCGGTCCGCTTCCTCGCTCTGGGGGGTGGCGCCGCCTCCGGGGCGGGGAGCGGCGGTTGCGGCGGCCGGCGCCTGGGTGAGCGTCTGCCCCCGCGCGGCGGCTGCACCTCCGCCGCCAGGAATTGCTGCAGGTCGGGAGGTGGCCGGGCCACCCCCAAGGAGGCGGCTCGGCGTCGCGGCGCGGGGATTGGCGTGGCGGCGGGGGCCGTGGGCGCGGGCACGGCGGTGGGTGCGCGGCGCAAGGAGCGTCGGATCGGGGGCGGCGGCGGCAGAGGCAGTGGTCCGGTGGCGGCCCCCGCGGAGGGTGTCGCTGCCGCCATGGCATCGCCGCGGCGGCTGTGGCCGCTCTGATTCTCTTCTCTGGTGTGGAGAGGGATCCGCGCCGGTCGCCAAGCAACGAGCATCGATCTCTCGCCTCCCTCCCCTCTCCAGCGCTTGTGGTTCGACGCGTGCGCCCACACGACGCGGCACCAGATACCTTTTGCCGAACCACCTTTGCAGAAATTCACTTAGCCCGGTCCACAGCGTCAGCGGAGTAAGCACGCGTGAGGCGGCAACGAGGCGGCCGACGCAGTCTCCAACGATGCGACGCAACGACAGGCGGTCTTCGCCTTCAAACTGCTCGCAACATCATTACCTCGTGAAGATTTTGACAATTTTTTATAACTACAGTTCTCTTTCAGTGAGACAGGATTCGAATAAAAAGAGGGGGGTGCCAGGGAATTTCACCCCTCCGACTTCTACATCTTATTCCCAGCCAGGGAAAAATAATATCAACTCGCGTGATTGTCAATAGTAATTGTCAAAATAAGGCATTAATTTAAACGAATGTGACAAAAATTTTTCATGGAATATCACGTACATTATTACAATACGGCACTCTAAAAATCATTATTAAAAGAAAAATAAATTAGACAATTTTTTAATATGTCAATGTAAATATTGACTTCAGAATGATATACAAAACTATGAGGTCCTTCCAAATCCACACCCGAATATAATGCATTTTCTTGAGGACTTTACAAAATGCTGTATGAAATATGAAAATATAGCTTAAAAAGTCCCCCCCCCTTCCACATTTTCTTTAATTCGAACACTGCAGCTAATTATCTCGTTTGTAAATAAACATAATGAACCGAGAACGAATTCACTTTTGTTACGCGTACATCAAAACGTTATCAATAATTGTATGTGTAATAATAAATAATAAACTTCATTACAAAAAAACAGTTTAAAACAGCGTTTGACTTCGTGGAGAATAATAAACTAATTTACAGTCCGGAAGTAAGCAAGGACCCTAAGGCAGAGGCGGATTTAACATTTCAACATACTCCTAAAGATAAAAATACTTTGGTACGTGTTACAGTATTAACATAATACCAACTAATATTGTATTTAATAAAACAAAAAAGTCATTTCACAAGTACGTATTCACAAGTACGTATAATTCTAGAAATTAAAAAAAAACGGCTTAAATAATTTTGATGAGATTCAGAAAATTGATGGATCGTGTTATCTTTTATAAATATTACATATCACGAAAATATAAGGAAAATATCTTGCAATTGTTTCCATAACGTTATTCAAAAAGTCAAAGGCCTTCGGAAGGAAAATTAAAGTTAAGTGTCTGAAATGTCTATCTTCCATCTAAATAGATGAGAGGAACTGATATCACCTTCAATTAACTTCTGGAGCGAAAAATTATCTGCAAACAGAAAAAACGTGGTGAAGCAATATCAAGAAATTACTGAAATATTGACACACGCAACTTAGAACGGAGAGAATGTCGGTCACCCACATCATCATCGTCATCAACACCGTATGCATTAATACGCAAATATCTCAAAAAAAAATTTACGTAACGGGACGGAGCAAAACTCACAAATAAAGTATCGCACTTCAGAGCATTAAGGCTGTGTCCTACGTGGGCGACAAACGTGTGCGACAACGCGCGACAACTTCAAGCGACAAGATTCAAACACATTTGTAGTTACGACACTGTCCAGCGTGAGCGACGGCGTCACTGTAGCTCTTACAAGCGCGACATTCGACGACGCTTGAACTTCAAACTTGCTTGAGTTTTGTCGCGCGTCAAACGCTACATTTTATCCACGATCTACTTGATCATATAAGAGATCATTGTATAAGTATGATCAAGATGGTCTTGATTTCATCGTGATCTCGTCCGAATCTTTTTGGTTTTGTGCAAATTTCGAGATTTTAAAAATGTCTCTTAATGAAAATTTGATATAAGTATGCAAGAGAAGTCCCTTTGGGTCCCCTTTATTTTTTTCGCGTATTTTACACGACGCCATCTGGCTTAAACGCAGGACACTCAATCCTGGCGGAGCGGCGCTACACTTTTGTCGCTTGAAGTTGTCGCGCGCTGTCGCACGCATTTGTCGCCCACGCAGGACACGATCTAAAAGCTTTGTTGGGGATTTTCTATTGTTGCATCTTTCACTTATTCTTTTCCGAGAAAACATCATTTATAAATTACATCACGAAAAAATCTGGAGTGTGCCCCACTCAACTTACCAATTCCGTGTCTTCAAAAAATGTCATAGCAGTGAACAACCAACAGAGCAATAAAATTAGGACTGCAAATTATTTATGGATAAAGAAGAATAACGTGTATAATTATCGAACTCAGTACGTATAGAAATTTTTATCCTCACATCCTTACGAAGTTTACTGCGTAAATTCATATCCGCTCTTTCAACTACACATTGCAGGAATTATCTCCCACCATCTCAACCTCTTTGCATTTGCCTCATATAGTGATCTAAATATAGCGCCTCAAAGATTAATTTCCATGTGACACCTCCAAGACTAATTCTTCTTCCGTTAACAAGAACAAAACATTTTTCAAAGCGTAAATTTATTCACATCACCACAGATCATTCGCATACTCTGAGAATTTGGTTTGGAGATAATATGAACGGATTGCATTTTAAAGTTCAAGTAATGATACAGTGTTTCTCAGTTTCGTCTAATGTTCTTCGCTTAAGAACTCCATCACGTGTCTGGAAGTAGTGTACAATTACAAATTGTTCTTTAAAACGAAAATGGATCAACAAATACTTATATCAGCGTTTCCAGGTTTCTATTGAAGTCATTTTAAATAAAACATTGTTAAACCTAGAACTTCTTTTGTACTGTCCAAGAATCTCAATTCGCAAGGAATCTGAATACAAGCATCTCAGTACAGAAGATGGCTTCAAGGAAATGTCTGGTTCAATAATTTATTTGTCTTCATCTCAAACGAAATTATCGAAGTTTTGTAACTCAAATCTGAACCTGTGTTTTAGAAGAAAATAATGATATTACCAATAAATAAATAAATAAATTTATTGTCAAAAAGGTTGTTACAAACTACGTATGACCACATGAAGGACAATAAACTAATTTACTTTCCAGAAGCACGAAAACGACCACCCCATCAATTCCGATCAAGGACCCTGAGACGGAGGCGAATACAAAATTTCAGCTTTGCCACCAATGTTGCGTTGCCCGTCACTGCCGTAGGGGAGGCGTGCTCATGTACTATCTTGTCCAACGCAGTGCTGTGCGTATTCAATTTATCTTACTTATATACTCCATGAATAATGTGTACTTCTCCTCCGTATCTATTAATCTTTTTTATCTCTAATATTCAGTATGTCTTGTCTCATATTGTTTTATGTAGTTCGCTCTCTCTCTGGTCCATAAAATGGACAATCCCATAATATGTGGTCTGGTGTCTCTTTGTCATGTCCGCAGTGGTAAGTTTCGTCTGTTTCTCCAAATCGTCTTAAATATTGTCGGAAATCTCCGTGCCCTGTTAAATATTGTACTGTCTCTTCGGTCAATGTGAACCATCGTCTTGCCTTCTCTGCGAAGCGTACATTCCTTATATATTCGTATGTTTTCCTCCAGTTCCACCTCACCTGCCATGCGTCTATTAATTGATTCGTCAATATTTGTCGTGATTTCGTATCCATTTTGTTTATATTTGTTCCTTTTATCTCTATCATTCTGTCCTGCTTTAGTAGGGCACGATATTTAATTTTCTGCACGTATAAGTCAATGGGCAATATTCCTAATATTGTATTTAATGCTGCTGTTGGCACTGTTTTGTGTGCCCCCGCTATTTATAAGGATCATTGCCTCTCTATTGATCCTATTGTGGTTGCAAATTTTAAATTTACAACTCTTTCCGTCCAAACCACACATCCATGCGTTAATATTTGTCGCAACATACAATGGTCTCTACGTGCTATGCTGAAACGCATTATTCCTATTCTGATCATACTGCATAATGCTATTCCAATTCTTTTTCGTACATCTTGGAAATGTTCAGCATATGTTAACCTCTGATCTAGTATCACCCCCAGGTAACTGTGATGCTTCACGACTTGTATCTTTTGATCGTCTATTTTAACTACAATATTCCTTCTGTTCGCTTTAGGGTGTCCAAACCATACTATTCTTGTTTTGCTTTTTGATATTGTTAGTCCTCTCTCTGCACAAGCCCTCGTATCTACCATGCTTTGCGCTTTCCCCTCCAATTCTCGGCACGATTGTCCCTTTGCTATCAAGACTACATCATCTGCATAAGCAATGAAGTGTGTTTCTAGTTTCCATAATATTGTGCCGAGTACTACATTCCAGAAAACAGGTCCACTTGAGGACCCTTGTGGACATCCCATAGTTGCTTTCCGTTTTATTTGCTCTTCACCTATATGAAATATGAATTGTTCGCGATGTGAAATATGATTTCACCATATTTAATAAATAACCTGGTAGTTTCTTTGCCTGTAATGTCCCTATTATGTCGCGCCAACGTGCATGATCAAAGGCACTCTTAATGTCAAGAAATACGCAAGCACAGTAGCGCTCCTCTCGTTGACTTAATAATGTCACCAAATGTCGTAATGCGTTTCCTGTGCAAAATTTTGGTATTTTCAACAATTAAAAAAAACTTCCAATGAGGTTTCGCTGCTACTATTTCACGTGTAAACTTTTTATTATGGACGCTTTCTACTAAAAATATATCAAGGCGTGTTTCGTCTTGCCACATTCGACCATTCTCTTGTTGGTAGATTGTAACTGTATCTCATATCACCATATTGCAAGATCGTATGTTCGCTATTCCCTCTTCTTCGGTTGCTCTAAATCAGTGGGGTAGAGATGGTGGGGTGAACTGAGTGTCCTAACTGCCTCCAAACTAAAACAAAAATTTTTGACTTAAAACAAAAAATAAGATAATTATAAGAACATTATGTTATAATTGTTGTCATAGTTTTCCTACATTTTAGTCCAAATCATTGGCGGTTGGATGTTGAAAATTTAATGAATAATCAGACATAAAAAACATTTTCTGTGAGTGGTTTCAAGGGTCTTCAGATAGCTTTAAAATTTTCGAGCATTTTTTTTTTCAAGAAAATTCGGACCACCCCCAGACACTATATTCCATACACCCAGCACCCTCGGATTGTGCACACTTCCCAAAATAATTTATTGGCTACACCTTTGTTTTGAATAAAACTATCTTTCGTCAGAGCTGCAACAAATAAAGGTATCAACCAAAACGATTCAATGGAATCTTCCCTCGCACAATTTTCAAATCTTCAAATCTCCACACTGTGCAGGGACAAACGGAAAAGCAATGCACGGAAGCACAATATGTGCCTTCCTCGAACCCTTGATAGCTGCTGCTAGTCTATAGACGTGACCGAACATACGCACCTCGAAATACGCGTCCCATTTCGCATAGTTCCCGGGAAAGGTTTAACCATAGGTGCGCCATTTACGTGAAATGCTCCTGAAATAAGAGAACTCAAGAGCTTGAGATAAGTGACAAATATTCACGTCTGCCTTCAACATCATTTATAGAGGAGCAGTGCTGTTAACGTGTGTCGTTATTATACTATAAAATTGTTAACTTTTACGACTTTTACGATCTGCCCGGGTTTTTCTGCGGTTTTCCTTCGGGTAATGGCGTAATTCTTATACAAGTTCTCTAGACTTTTGTCTAAGGCCGACATCTATTGAAATAATAAACCTCCAATTTAGAGGTTTTTAACAGATACGATTAATGAACAATACATTCCAAATAATTTATTATTTATAATAATACGTAATTGTGAAATAACTTTTTGTATTAGATTAAATACAAATTTGTTGGTAGACTTTTAATATTATAACACGTACCGAACTACTTTATTCTTATCTTAGTAGTGTGCTGAAATGTTAAATCCGCCTCTGCCTTAGGGACCTTGATTAGAATTGATGGGATAATCCTTTGCTTGCTTTCGGAGAGTAAATTAGTTTATTGTCCTCCTCGTTAGTAAATGCTTTTTGACAATAAATTTATTCTATTTATTTATCTAAAATTTATTCATTTATACATTTATTTATGTAAAATTTATTCATTTATACATTTATTTATGTAAAATTTATTCATTTATACATTTATTTATATCACTCATAACGTTTCGTCACTAGTATGCGACTGTATTCGATGATAGTTCATCACCTGACGAAGTGGGAATCCAGTGTCGAAAAGTTGTCAGTGAAACAAAATTTCAGTCCGAGAAAGGTCGTAAAAGTTAATAATTTTATTGAGTAGCATTGGTGGCACACCTGGACACGTCTCTTCCGGGATGAAAATTGTACATGAAAATAGAGTCAGTTAATTATTGCAACTGGAGATAAAGCATCCACTGAATTACAAATATTGCCCAGAACACGTGCTAGAGCAGATAGTACTATGACGGGACTATTTTAACACGTAACACCATTAATCACGATAAAGGGTCATAAAGAAAATATAGAAGTCACTATCACCACTGCAGTCCCTTTTGCACAGAAAACTTTCTTTGAGAAGAAGAAAAATAAACTGACCTGGCATACAGCATTACAAACAAGTGGGAGACATAAAAGTGCATATTTTGCCCTCTGTCCAGGGATCATACACAAGAATCGACGCCAAAACCTCGTAGCTCAAGGGATCGAGGAAAGAACTGCGTACGGGTTTTTCTACGGATATAGGGAAATTTACAGCACACAAAGGAGTGAGTTCCATGAACAACGACTACACGTTTTCAACAGCTCCAACGTATGCACCGAGAACAACTGAGGTTATTGATTTTTTTTGTGTGTGTGGGTCTTCAGAGATCGTCAACGGTAAGGTCATTAGAGCCCTACTGAGGTTATTGAGCAATGAAGCATGTTACATTGGTTTCGGTATATACCCAAAGGGTTGCCACCACATCAACAGCTCCTGTAAGGCCATCTTTACCTTGGCAGACGAGAATTTCTAAAAACGACAAAGGAATGGGACATGAAATGACAAAGGAGTGAGGAATCACTTATGATCTGTGCTATGCACATTGAATCTGTTTATGTCAAATGACCAAATTCATTTGTATCAATATGTAAAAAAAATTTAAAAAATCTAAACCTAACTGGATAGGATGTTTTGGACATACATTTCCCAATTTCTGTAGAATAACCCATATATTCTTTGGAAGTCAGTCAATCTAAACACCTGTCACATGTCAGGAACTCCCTAAATGTTGATCTAGACATATTGCCCGTAATTAATTGGAATTTTTCTCGCAATTGATGAAGAACTGAGACGGACCTTGATCGCAATACATTACAATCACAATATCCTTTCTGGTAACCTTCTTTTATCTCCTTGATACAGTTTGAGATCAGCGTCGCTTTGTCGTTTCAAACAACCCGGTCTCTGCCTTGGGGATGATAGCGCATTAACTACTGTGACCCAGAATGATAAATTAAACGTCGTTTGCATGTTGTTCATACAAAAGTTTTATAACATTAAAACTATGAGCAACTTACAAACGACGTTTAATTTATCATCCTTTAATAATATTGCTAATGCTCCACAATTACCAAGTACTGCGATCGATGTTTCATCCTTCGTGTATTACGTACAATAAAATAATTACAATTGTATAATAGGTTTATCAGTTTATTTTCAATCGACCAGCAAGCACGACCGCACTTAATTTCTGCGTTAATAGAAGCAGGACGTGACGATCTCGTTCAAATTAATTTAATCTATTCGTGTATCCTCATAGGATGTGAAGGTAGGTGGGATGACCAGTTTTTTTTAATGTCAACAAGCCGTTGGTTTCATCATCTGGCTCTACATTTGAAATGAATAATTGAAATAGTTTATCCTTTTATTCGTCCACCGGAAACAGTACGCAGGTATTTATTTATTTTTACTATTAGTCTCCTATTTCTCAAATTTCGAACGCACTTAAACATTTACTAATGTCATTCCAGCAAATTTCACTATGCTGGTCCTTAAGGTGTTATATCCGTTTACACTGAAGTCAAGTAGTCAACTATTAACGTAACTTGAAGATATTCAATGAAGGAGTTGTAATTAATTAATTAGATTAATGTATTAATTTATTTATTTATTTATAATTCGCACTACTAATTTTTAGTTAGACTTGGACAATTATTTTCTGAATTTAAAACTTGCTAATAAATTAATATTCTCGTTTGACCCTTTCTTTGACGAGGATCACAACATCTTCAGTCACGTGATATGGCTGTAGTTTCCGGTAAAACAGTATCTTCCACAATTATTGTTGATTTATTATTTTAAACTCCGCGTAAGATTGAAAAAATTTTCACGTCATTGCGTTGCTATTTTCACCGTAAGGGTAAAAAAATTAATCGCCTTTGGACAGGGAGTGGACTGGCCTCTCTGAAGGAGTAACGTCGCTATAATAGAAGTTGTAAATGGGTGTTATTGATACTAGGAGAAGTAGGAGATGGATAGAAGAAGGAGGGTTTGCTTTTCAATCGTCACTGCTATACATGAACTAAGACATTGAAGTGGAAAGCTACAATTTCTTTCTGGCCCCTTCGGGAATTGATTCCGGAGTGATTTAGTGGCTGGCGAGTAAGTATTCTAGCCTTTTTTATATAAAACTTACCGCCCCACCATCACGGTAGGTGGTGTGCACCATGTCAATCTTAAACATATTCCATATTTTTCTGTGTTATATCATGCTCACCGTTGTATACTTTTCCCATAAACTTGTGTAATTTCCATCAACTAACAAATGCTGCAGGAACTTTCCAAATGATATTGATTCTTGATGAGTCATTCTCCAATAAGTATTCCTAGGACGTATTGGTCGCGTATAAATTATTGCCTGTATACTGTGCTTTATCATTGTAAGATTGCTTGGAATTCTTTGTAAATTAGGACGGTTTTGCATTCCTAGGACTTCCAGACAAAAGTGCATCCAGTATGTTGAAAATATTCCTTCTGCCTGAAGTGACCGAACAATTTCCTTCGCAAATAGGGCTTCACATTTTCCTATAATTTTACTACCCCAAGCCCACCATTCGCATTTGATTAGCACATTACCTGAAGTGGCACTCAAAATATACTACCTCTCCACAATAATTGCCCTACAAATTTCCTTATTTTGTCGATATGTTTGTTCGGTATTGGAATCAATAGGGACTTCCCTAACTAAGCCCATAATAGAATAGAATATATATTGGGTTTGACTCAGATCATCAGGTCTGCTCTTTCGACAAACCATTAACAGAAAATGCACATACAAAAGAAAAAAGACAAATTACAGTAATAATTAAAATTACAATAATGGTTGAAATTTAAAATAATTAATAAAGTACAAAATTAATTAGTATGGCATTAATAATACCACCGGGAGATATAATATCTTAATATTGCAAAAACCGAGGTCAGGCCATCAAGAAACTTCTGCATATTGCTCATCGATGATGTCTAAGAACACGTGTTAAGGTGCCAAGGATGGATAAATAATTGGAGTACATAAACAAGAAATTATAACTTGTCACTCAAAATATAAGAATTATTTAGAATACAAATTTTTTATTTAAAAAAGTATCGCAAATGAAGATGTGTCGAAGAATGCCCATATTTTTCTGTGAACCACAAAAGTTTACACGAGGACTATGGTTGCCATCCATCCGGGATTCCCCGATTTGTTCCTGTTTGAAGGGTGTCCGGGGAGCGTTCTTCCGGTTCTTTAAAATAAACCGAGCGACGAACACTAACCGTCGCGACCGTTGGAAATTCGCACATTGCGAAAGCGTATTATTACGTAATCTACAGTTACTTCATTTATATTACGATGATAATTTTTGTTATTTTATGTTAACACTCCAGTTCTTAGTATACTATGTGAACAAAAATTAGAATTTTAGTTCTTGAATTGAACTTGTAAGTTACTTCTTCTCTTCAGTACAGATAAGCATCTGGGCAAATCGTTTCAAATTTATTTGCTTAAATGCAAATGTTTCTTACTGTGAAATCACCTCATTATTCAATAAATGACACGTAAAAACAAGTCAAAGTATTTTCTTTGTGTGAAGGATAAAAAACATTTTACACAATTATCTTCGGGTTTTATTTGGTAATTGTGGGGTGTTGGCAACATCATCAAAGAATGGATCTGTGGTTAATGAGCGACACATTAACGACTATCAATTTATCAGTCCAGGTTTTAGTTTCAAAATTGAGTGTTTTCGGTTTCTTTGTCCTAAATTTGAGATTTTGTTGATGGCAACCCTATCGAGGACCACCAGTTGGCGTCCGCTGATTTAAAGGATTGGGTGTCTTTATCGTACTCTTCTCTGTCCTTTGTCCTTCAAAGCAGCTTTATTGTCAATGTTTTCCTCTCCAGTGAACAGTGCCGGCCATAGCCGTTCCGGTGCGGAGCTCTATGCGAGATATCGACGACACCCTCTTCCACCCCCTTCCACTTATTTATTTACTTACCAACTTTACACACACCAGTGAAGAAATAACACTTCTATAGATCATATATTTATGATTTCAAGTGAGTTTTATTAGATAGATTTGCGTGTTTAGTTTGAATACATTAGTCGATCTACTACTAGAAATGCCAATGTCGATCATCGTAGAAGTACCTTAACGTGCGCTGCATAAATATAGTTACGGCAATATTACTCCCGTCTCATTCAACGCTAACTCGAATTATACTATTAGGTGAAGATATTGTATAAAGAAAGAAATTGAGGAAGGAAAATGTAAATTCTTATGAAATTAAACGCATTTATGCATTTAACGGAGATAAAACTTTTTTCAAGTCGTAACATTTCCATCTTAGTTAGTAGGCCTATATACAAGGATGTTCCTTAACTCGCACCGCCACTGCGATGCAGTGAATGAGGAAATGTTTTATACTGTCTTTAAAATTTTTGGGCTTTATGTTTTTGTCTGCACTAAATTGTAAAGAATGGTTACATAACAACAAAATAACAAGTGGTTGCCAGAAATATCGATTTTGTAAAAATACAACATGAGTCGACAACCACATAACTGGTGACATTAGCCTAATAATTTGATGCTTTATTTTAGGAAATAAGTTATGCAGTTTATCCGTTGTTATTCAATAAGTTCTAAATCCATATTGATATTCGTTCAAATTCAATTTCTGTATTCGTCCCGGGCTGTAAAGTCCCGAGCTCTATAATAATAATAATAATAATAATAATAATAATAATAATAATAAATTTATTGTCAAAAAACAGTACAACTGCGTATGACCACGTGGAGGAAAAAAAACTAATTTACTCTCCGGAAGCAAGCAAGGGACCATCCCATCAATTCCGATCAAGGGCCCTAAGGCAGAGGCGGATTCAAAAAATTCAGCAAAAATTCCTAGATAAGATAAAAAGTTAGCTGCGAGTTATAATACTAATAGAATGTCAATATGTTTGTAATTTTAAGCAAAAAATTACATGTAAGTTATTATCGAACTATAGATTATTGTGAGTATAGTGTTTAAAAATCATAAGAGTTGAAAAAAACTCACTAAATTCACGATTTACTGTTACGATAGACACGCCCCTAGACAAAGCCTAGAGAACCTGTATGATAAATCCGCCTCTACCAGAAGGAAAAACGGAGAAAAACCCGGGCCAGGATGGGATTATCTTTCACTGGCTTTAAAATAGCTGTCAGAAATATATAAAAATGCCAATATATCTGCAGTTAAGAATGCACAAATCATTAGAGTATATCTGAGTGAAATTTAGATATTCTTAGTGAAAACAGCATTTTGATATCTATATTCGTATTGGTCCTCGTGCAGCGAGTTCCAGTACATCTAGTATCAAATTAGTATATGTTTCATCGAACGTTAGAGTTTTTCACATCTACATTTTAAAACTTTACATTTCAATTATTTGTAATATTTGTTCCTCAATTTGAGTTCTATGTCATATTTTTTTTGTGAAGTTATTGTGAATCTTTATGTCATATTGTGAATTTGTATTGAGTTGTGTTTTTGATTGTCCGTGTATCTGAAACGAACTAAACACGACTTCCTTAAAATCTAATAGAAACTTGTTGAGTAGGGAAGTTTCAAAATATTGTGTATTTTGTCTGTACAGTTCGCTTTTAATTATCAAAATTATATATTAACAATTTTTGAACATAGATAAAATATTGTTCTACGGTTGACCTTATTTAAAGCGTAAATTAAAAATTGATAGTACTACTTAAAATTAACTGTTTTAAAACAAAAACAATATTGAGTCAATCATGTTAAGTATTTTGGAAGGTAGTTATCTATCAATACTTATTGATAAATTACATGGTAAGAGTACATTTTAAAAGGGAATTATATTTGAATTAAATAATTATGTATTCTACATTAACGTCCATTGATAAATATCATATGATAAATAAATAAATTACAACTTACGACCACTTTACGGACGAATACTATACATATTGTTCTTATTAAAATGCACAACGTTACGACTCGTGGTTTGAGCCGTCGTTTGATGGTAACTCATTGTAACAATAAACATGAACGTAGCAACATATTTTAATAAGGACAATATATATCGTAATCGTCCGTAAAAAGGTCCTATGTTGTTATTTATTTCTTATGTAGGTGTATTTCACTATTACTGAATATTGGCATCTGTGTATTGGCATCTATTTCCATTATTTAAAAGATACAAAAATAGTCGTCGTGGTGTTCATTGCACAGTAAACAATAAATATTACTTTAAACATTTTCATTACTTATAATTGTGTTTTACAATAAAAACGTTGTCTAGTTAGCGGGCAGTTTCATAGATGCTCTGTACAAGACCTGCGCGAAGTAGGTTCGTTCTGAAGTGACCTTTTTCCTTCCACCCCTACTCACTTTCCCCTACTGCTGCCTGCTGACGCTCCGCTAGGTGTGTCTTTGCACAGACGGAGCGAAGCGAATCCTGAGCGGAGAAAACGCAAATGTGTCTTTAGTCCATGAGTATCCACGCTTGTGCAGACAGATCAATGACTCATCCTATCGTCGCTCCAAGATAAACCGAGTCATGCGGAGTCGCACCGCTCGCTTCTCCGCTTCGCTCTTCTCTTTGCTCGTATCGCTGATCGCCGCTCCAACATAGTCGTACCCTACCTT
Organism: Laupala kohalensis; assembly: GCA_002313205.1. Lineage (NCBI taxonomy): Eukaryota > Metazoa > Arthropoda > Insecta > Orthoptera > Trigonidiidae > Laupala > Laupala kohalensis. Next base: position 214,429 of record NNCF01130670.1, read on the forward strand.
TGAAAGATAAAAGGGAGTTGTTCCAGATGAAGTATCTGGCGCCCGCCTTGAAGTCCTCAAGGTCAAGAGGCAGAATCTTTGGTGGCTATCACACGATATGCTCCAGTGATCAACCAAGGGCCACGATCTGTACTCGAGTCTGTTAATCACCACAAAAGGCTAGATGTATGGTCAGAACTGCAATGCTAAATAAGAGGGAAGATGAACTCCAATGACTAATAGTGGTTAATTTAACTTTATTCTTATTTATCGGAATAAATAGAAGATTGCTGTCGTAGACAAGAAACACCTGTTTTGAGTCCAGGTACTTAAGATATTTTACAGATTTTATGGACTTAAATGTTAATTTTTATTGTAAGTGACATCGATCTTCTGATATCATTTGTTTTCTTTCTAGACGCATGCAATATGTTTATTAAGTAACAAGATAATACAGGTTTCGCTGTGGTAAAATCTCTTCTTCTGGTTCCCTTGGGTTTTTTATATTTACTAAAATAGCAAGAACTGAACTGATATCTGTACTGAACTGATAGCTGTGCGAACCCTGGGAGAAGCTACACGAATGGAAGGCGGAAAAATATCGATAGTTGACGCTATCGATAGTTTCAAATATTTGTTGAATTTCCGTTCATACTAATTTCACCCACTTCAAACATATTTTGTTGGTAGATATTTATATTTACGATTTGATAATGTAGTCAAGTCAATAGGTTCGCGGTTACCTAATAGAAATTTTCAACATTCAGGTATGCGGTTCAACTTACGTTGTATTCCTTAAACTTTTCCACATTCAGATAATTAATATTTTAAAAGTCGTAATAAGTATTTAGTTTATCCTCATTCATTAAATGGACATAAATATTATTCTGTAAAAAAAATCTTAATAAAATAACAGACTTTAAATTAATATTATATTTTTTGTAATTCCTTTCGATGATGACGGCCATACCGTCGAAAACATGCTGTGAAACAAACAAAGTTGTTACCTTGGCAAAATGTGGAAATTTCATTAATGTAATATTGTGCTGTGGAAAATCTATGGAAAACTGAAAATGGTTAATTATGATTTTGTATGGTAAACAAAGGATATGTGTAGGTGTGTAATTTTGCAAAAATCGCAAAAGAAAACGGTGAAACAAACCGCAGTGAAATAAGTATATCAATTAGATCTTGAACTCAGGTATAAAAAAGTCATAGAACACTCCCGCAAAAGAAATCTCCGGAAGTTATCCTGTTCTTTTAACTACGTTTTAGGTGATGGAAACGGGTAGGTCGACATTCTTAGATTTAATCGCTGAACGGCATTTATCAAGTAAGAGGAATAATGTGGTTTAAAACATATTTCATGCACTAAAGAAGTGGAAATCCCCTCACGCTCTGCTAACCTGATTACAAAAATAAAATTGCCAAATTACTGCCACAGAGTTTCAAAGATGTTCCTTTCAGTTTCCAGTCACTAATGGAATTGATCCCCACCCCTGTGCAGGTGTTCAAAGTTGTAAGATAGCTTAATTAGGAGACAGCTCTCAAGTGGGGCGAGGGGATTCATGTGTCTATCGGAAACAATCGATTGTTGTCTTTTAACTATCGATGGTGGTCGATGGTCGATAGTATCGATAGTTATCGGTTTTCCTCCTTTAAGTAAAAATCAATGCTCTTATAAAAACATGTCAAGCACCCCGATCTCGAGCTCTGGTTCTCAAATCGTTAACCCCAAACAGAAAATTGCTTCAAATGACAATAATATTTTTTTAAATATTTAAGTAAATTAAGAATTGTGAATTTTAAACTTCCCATTAGCGGCTGGAGTGGCTGGTTATAGCTTCTTGCTTTGGCTAAAACTTTATCCTTGACGAAATATGACTAAATTTTTTGAAAAGTTCCCTCATGACGACTTTTTGTGACAAATACCAAAAATAAAAATTCGTGTGTTTTATAAATTTATTATTTAATGTGGAAAGATCATAATGTTTAGAATAATCCACAAGAACCCTCAAAGATTATTCAAGAACACAGTCGTTTTACAGAATTTTATCGCTAATTTACGTGCCTCAAATGATTAAGAGAAAAGGACTCTGAACTTTGCCTAGCTTAGCTCAGCCATGGTACAGTATTAGCTTCCAAACACATTTAGAAAACTAATTTACAGAAATGAATCGAAAACGTTTAGATTAATATTACTCCAGCGTTAGCTCGAGAATCGGTCTTTTTTCCAGACGGAATTCACGATTTTTTAGAGAAATACTCAGGGATTCCTTTCCTCATACCCAGTTCTGGCAAAATTTAGGTGAAAATATCTAATGAAAAAATATTGAATCCCGGGAATTATCATAATCCTGCTCTTTATTCAATGAAGGTAAAATTTCATTCTTTCAAAACTGGATCAAAAAACGTAAATTCTTTTTATAAATAGATGTAGAATTCAATATTTCTAACAGTATAAATGAATAATAAAAAAGACAAAGATCCGTATATACAGTTTCAAATGCTTGAGTCAGAAACCTGGAAAATCGTTCAAATCTTTTATCCATACATTTTGCTTTCCATACAACATGAAGGATTTTTTCAGATAGAATCGATGTGTAGGTTCTATGCATGTTTACGGACTAATAGTAAATATACTTTTTTTGTGGGGCTTTACGGCTCGTCGACATCAAAGGTCATTAGAGCCCTAAAATTCTGTACAAGTGGGGAAAATGCAGTTACGCACTAAGGAGAGCCAACATGACTCTCCCCGCGGGTGGGACTCGCCGAATGACTCAACCCTACCCACTAAAAACCCTCCTGAATTACATTTCAAAACATATATCATTACATCAAAACATTACAACGAGGAAAATGAAAGATACCCTAGCCCTCGCAACCTACTAGCGTCGGGATCGAAGAGAACAAGAGGTGACCAAGGAAGATCAGGAAAGACAAAGGAAGGAGCCATGCACAAGTAAGTGGAAGTAATGCCAGACTCAGCTCGGGGCCCCGTGTTTGCCAAACACGTACTTACTAGATGTATATCCCCTGGGAGGAAAATGAAAGATACCCCAGCCCTAATAGCGTCGGGATCGATTGATTAACATCAGGCAATATTATTGATTAACATCAGGCGACCGAGCTACACTCTGATTTATTCATCATAAAAATTATTTTAAGTACATTTTTACAAATGTATTTATAGGTTTTTCATAAGTAATTTGATAAGTTAATTTAATGAAATTTATGTTAAAATATATTAAAAAATAAAAATGGTTATATATTTGCTTTCTTAAGTTTTAGTAATATTTTTCGAGAACAGAGCAATGCCCGCATTTGGTCTATAAAACAATATTTTCTAGTATATTTTTAATAAAAGAATTCTTGTTATTGTTTCTTATAATACTGATACCCATGGTTATCCAGATGCCCGTACTACTGGGAAATGTGTCATTTGTCATTGGTCATCGGTAGCGTGTTGTTTCAGCGTTAAACATTACGCAGTCAAAGGTCATGACCTGCAGGTGAGCGCCCAGTGGATGTATTTTAGACTCCATTTTGTAGATGTATTTTGCTGAGTTAGAAGTAGTGGATGAGAATGATTCTGCCTTCCTTTTATTAATTCTGTTACAGGTCCCTAAATTCTGGTGGATGATTAAATGAAAGAAGATGATTGTAAGAAACGAAAAAGTGAAATGAAGAAACGAGATTTGTAAATATGTAATGATGTGTAATATGTAAATATGTATAATACTTAGAGATAGAGTATTGTGTAACTCTGTATATATGTGTAAACACGTAAGAATATGTAAATATTGTCCTTGTCCTGACGTTGGTTATCCGCGGTTCCCAGCGGTGCACAGCAAACACTCCAGTTGCCGTAAAATTTTAATTCTATTATATTCATATTTAGGGTAAATTACATAAATTAAACTTTATTTTGTTACGTTAACATTAGAATATATTGCTAGATCGTACACGATTATGACAATGTGCGGAAGGCGAAACTGGTAAGTTCCTCAAGAGTGAATACCAGGATATTGTAAGAACAGCCCACGGCAACTACAGGGCCAAATCACAGGCGAACGAGTCCCCAGCCCCGCCAAAACTATGCTATATTGTAACCATATTGTAAATAAGAAATAATGCCCGTTTCAATTCAATTCGATTTTAGATAGATGGGAAGAAACTGTATTTCGTTCACAGACAAAAGCTGATTTAAACTTACATTTATTGCTGGTATAATACGAGAAAGATATAAGGAGTAAGATAGGGAGATTTCAATCTCAAACTTTATGAATTGTACGAGGAGACGCAAACTGAAATTTCCGAAACTCATCGGAGAAAAAGTCGACTATGAGGACCTTCTCACACGTTTCTCAATAAGATAAACTACAGTAGAATCTTTTTAATGCACTCGCGACCTGAGGTATACCGGATTGGGGATTCTTCTGGTATATTTCTTCTGAATACTGGATTTCACAATGAATGAAAGAGTTATAAATTATATAATACATATTTATAATTTACATTGAAATCAAAGAACTTAATAGAATAGACTAAATTTAAAAAAACAATGGAGGTAGCGTGATGAATTGCGACAAACTTCAAGATGTGGCATGAAAATAAATTGAGAGAATTATTTAAAATGAACGGTCTTTGTTGAAGAAGCCGAATGATAGATCATTCCGGATATAGAATTCCGAATTTTAGAAGTTTTAATGAATATTCCTGTCAGTGGATTAAAAAGATATTTTTCCCATATTAATTACATAATTATAGGCATATGACCTTGAACGGACGTATACTATATATTTTGTGATTTAAAGTCCACATCGTTTCGACTTTAAGTTGAAGTCACAAAATAAGTGTTCGTCCGTTAACAGCCTATAAATATTCAATTACTTAAATTATTTAATGGACGTTAATTTGAGTAGAATTTCCCTCATATTGTGTTGGAGAAAAGAATACACTATGGGAACTAAATACAATATTACATTCCCACAGTACTAAAGCGCATTCATTATTAAGTACCATTTTTACTAGACATAAATGTGGATTCAAGAAATAATATTTTTACATAACTCACAAATTTCATGCAAGCAAAGCCACGGTATTAAGCTGGAATAAAAATATTTTCTTAATAATGAAGAGGTTGGTTTGTCAATTTTAATGACCTTCATTTCCTTACTGGGTTTATTTAATACAATCTGTACACTAGGAATTTATCTTTAAGTGAAAGGATAGAATTAGGAGCGGGCTTTTTTTTCACTGCGTGAACATTTTTCGTTTGTTTATCAGCGATTAAAATATGCTTTAAATTAGCTTGAGATTGTTGTAAAAAAAAACCTTTATCCGCACCCGCTGCTGTTATTTTGCAACGCATTATTTGTAGAAACAAACATTATCATCAATCTGAGAAAAAAACAAATACTAGAGTCGATGTATATTTACGCCAACACTCTTTGATGTCGTCAAAATATTTCCATCTCCGGTGGAAGCGTCAGAGATGCCTTGATATATTCGCAGGATAAGACGTACGGAGAGAAGAGCATAACATCATTTCTATCGAGACGAGGCGCATTTCAGAAATGTGCTTGAGGGTAAAGACAAACAGGCAGAGGTACCTCCTCGAAGGTTACACGAACTTTGACTTCTGCAGCAATGGCCGTGGATGAAAATAAGTAAATAAACTTGTCAATAAAGGAGTTGCCAACTGGGTATGACCACGATAAAAAAGCTAATTTACTCTTCGGGAACAAGCAAGGGACCATCCCATCAATTCCGATCAAGGGCCCTAAGGCAGAGGCGAATTTAATACATTTTTTAAAATCAAATATGTAATTTTATCCATTTATTATTCCAAAATGAATCGTAGATATAAAGTGCAGTCAAAATTCGAAATTAAAAACAACAAAAGTATTAAATGACATTCCAGTCTACAAAAAATCCGCCACTACCTGGTAAAAAACCGGAGAAAACTCCGGGCCACGATGGGGCTACAGAGATAATGTATAGAACTGTGTCGAGGTTGCGTACAGTTAGAAATTAACTATTATAAATAAAAAGGATAAAAAGCATGCATGAAAAAAGGAATTTAATCAGTATCTAGAGTACTATAACATTGGCGTGACAAAGTATAAGAGAAATTAACATCACTTACATCATCCAAAATCATATGAAATACATTATTTATTGGTAAAGTGAATCTCTAACTTACTTCTATTTAATAAATCTTAATTTTTCTGATTTTATTAAATTTAGTAAATTATTTTATTACAATCAGTAAATATTTCGCGACTACGGATTCATTGTCATGGCTATGAAGGTTGTATGTGAACGATTTTAAATGTAACAGTTGTTAATCAAGTATTTAAAAACTGGTTTTCGTTTTTTTATATTTTATTTTTTAATCAGGCATAGGAGTAAACATGTTTTTCGGTATTTATCGTTTGCAGTAATGGCAAGGTATATTCAAAAGTCAAGTCCCATAACATAGAACTTCGTTATTTCTAAGCCTTGGCACTAGGAAGAGATGTGGCCAGCATCTCGCTCCTACCGGTTTGACGGCAGGATATACCATCTACTCATTTTGCAACAGGCTGAGTAGACCTCGGAGTTAGTCTGGATGTAGAGGTGCGATGAAATACCCCATCACTTGGCCAGCGAATCTACGCTCTACCCACTGAGCTATGCTGACTCCGACGTGGCATATTGTTTTCATTACATCTCACAAACAAATTATTTAAAAATTTTGGTACACATTATTATCAATTTTATAACAAAAGTCACGTCTAGGACAGAAAATAGATATAGCTTTGAACACATTTCAATAATCATAATAATAACAAAAAGATATTTCTGTGATAAATTAAGAACTCAAATATTTATAGTTCACATCTTCTATTAATTAAGAATATTTTATAACTAACCACCTTTTAAAGAAAACAAATATTTATTTTAATTTTAAAAACTCAGGTTTCGTCCAATGATTGCAGCGTTCATCAGTTGTTTATACATAAATTATTGGATTAAATATATGGCATTCCTTGTTACGTAGCATAATTACACTTCTGTATAATATCAATAGTTCACGTCCAAACAAATAAACAAACATTTCTGTATTGCAAACCAGTGGATAAATATTATTACATTTAAAGGAGTGGAAAAATATGACTAATTCTGATAGAAATGAAAACTTAAAAAAAGATCTATTTCAGAGGTGCCATGAATCAAGAAAACAGGCGACATTAAATTTAAGATCCGAAACGAAAAACGTATCAAAAATATAATATAGCAATGTCAAGGTACAAATTAGATTTGTTGTTGATTTGTTTTGGAATGACATGATATGATATAAAGTACAAGATCAATATAGACCTTGGATAAAACAATCATGTTTCCAATACAATGAGACTATGCATTAAAAGGTATGAATAACGAAGAATATATATAAAGCGACGAAAAACTACAGGTTTATCGAATACCACGAAAAAAAAACTTTGTATTTCATATATTTTTATAGATAAAATCATAATTCACAATGCTCAAAGTATTTGAAAAAAATTGTTTTCTAGTACCTATGCGAGAATGTTTTTGAAATAAACTTATAAATTTTGACCAATTTAAATCCGGGAAGATGACAATAGAATATCAATAAACAAGAATCATCCCTTTTTTAGAAATCGAAGCCAAGAAAAATACAAAATTATATGAATACGATATACAAGTGAACAACTTCTCAGGCGAGCAATAAAATATATTATTCCATCAAAAATTAGTAATGCAAAATTCTCAGGTTCTTTCTATGTAAAGGGCTCTAATGACCTTTACGATGACGAGCCCTAAAGCCCCACAAAAAATCTTTCTATGTACAATAGACTCGTGACTATTTGACCTCCATATAATCCGGTCCGGAATTTAAAAAAATATTTTTTTATCAAGACTATCAAAGGCAGTGTAACTGAACCCCATCCCGTTAATAACTTTTTCATCCGCCAGGGATTACATGTATCATCGGATAGAAAAATATAAATACCAATTATACATTATGTTAGTACTTTTCTTGTTTTTCATTCTTGACTGTGGCGACGTCATCGTAATTGGACGAGCATGAATGCTTCGTCTGAATACTGGGTCGACATGAATTGACTCTAACGATTCTACGACTTTAATGAGCGTAATTATTCGCAGGCGTTAATTTCGTCGTTGCCGGTGACCTTCGTGTAACGAGAGCAGAGGCACAAGAGAATATTCGCTGCCACCAACGCTCACTTCAGGATCATTCCATACAGAATTATTCTAGGAAGCTACTTATTAGGGTCTAGATTTGACTTTAAAAATATTCCATATTATGTTATTTTTAGTTGGACTCATCGAGTCTTTAAGGTGGGTCTAGCACTCCAAGTTAGTCAAATCACTGAGTTGTATAATTGGTTTCTTTGTTTTATTCTAATTGTTTTAATTCACAATAATATGAATAATGAAGAAAAAATTTAATTTCTATCTATCAGTTAATAAAATGATACGAACAATATTCAGGAATTCGCTTGACTCATTTGAAAAGCATAAGGATGTGTACAAACATGGCGGTCGAGCGCATAGGTTTGGTGATTTCTGCATCCCACTTCAGAAAAAGTTACACAGCTTTCTCAAATGTCCGGTGACATATAGATCAAAGTAATGTAAAAAGACTACAGAAAATTTACTACAAATCAAAGTAAACTTCCATCTCTTTCGTGATTCACTAGTTCGTCATGTTTCTTCCATATGACGCAAAGTATTACACCATCAATTATAACTACAATTATTTCATTTAAATGGCCGGTGAGGTATATTTTTCAATAAGTACATGCTATTGTTTATTTACGTCGATTTCAGTGATATAATTCTATATGAGAGTACTACCTGAAATGTTTCTGCTGGAACAAACACAACGGACTTCTATACAAGTCACCTTCAACTCGTATAAGAGGATCATGAGGATGGGCTATTGAGAGGAAAAAATATGCTACTTGAAATTGAGAGGGAACATTTGTACACAGACGAAAATGAATGGCCTGATATACTGGGTAGTACCTACTTTCCCCTTTTTACTGTGATTCATGTAAAAATGGGAAGCCACAGGCCACTGTGACACTTGAAAGGGAAAGAATGGAGTTTCTTTTATCACTTGCTGGATTTATGGTGGTACCCATGAACTATTCAAGTATTACACCACAATCATATCTATTGAAAAATTAATGCGATGCAACAATCACGCTGTCACACAATTCTCTATATAATTTGCATTACGTTTCCAGCAATTTCGAAGAAATTTTTACTTGAATTTGTTGTCAACTTTATTTGTTTATTTAATGAATTCTCACGTCACTCGTCTTTTAATTCCATTACATCTACTTCAGGCATAAAGGTTTACTGACACTAACCTCACAAAACATCAGCTGATCTCAAAAATGCAGAGCCATAGTCGTCCCTGTATAGAAGGCTTTTCTCGAGACGGTAAGTTTGCCTAGAAGTTTGGGGTTTATTTCGTTGAAGTTGGCATAATATTTTTCCTTCCCGGGGAGCCATATCCTCTATCCACTAATACATGAATTGTAGTATAGTTGAAATTAAAGATAGGGAGATGACTTCATTGTAAATGCCCTATTGCTCTTGGCGGCGAATCTTAAGCAGGTTTAGGAATTTTAGGTGTAAATTTCAAACGAAGAGAGGAAGGAAAATGGTGCAACATTAATGTAGAACAGAGGAGAAAAAGAAGCTGATATACTCAACTAATTCAAGAAATCTTTTTCAGTTCTACTCGTAGTTTATTAAGTTACAAACAAGTGTGTCAAATCATTACTCATCAGAAGGAAATAAAAGTTTGTCAAAATGAGATTTTATATCTCAAGACATTAAGAATCCTTACTTTTAAAAATATCTTTATTAGGAGATAGAATGTCTTTGTCGATGCTAAAAGAGACGATAGTTCATGTATTCGTTTACACATATTTCTTCCGCGTACCTACTCGTGGACAAGATGTGATAACATTGGTTAATATGAAAATGGTGACGAACCGATAATCGAACCCGGGACTCCTGCTTTGTCACGGAAGAAACATATGCACAACCCACCTTAACACGCAGGTATGTGTGAAAGCGGTACTTAAGCGCACACATCATAGGTGCCACCTGGTTCACTTATCTCCAGTATGGGCATTGTTTTTCGGGGTTTAGATCTGGATGGAAAAGGTGCACAGTTGTGGAAGGCGAACGGGTGGTGTAGTGGTTAACACCCAGCGATCAATGCAGGGTCTCGGGTTCAATTCCAGGTTCGATCCCAGTCGGATACGAATGTTTCGTATAATTTTGAAACAACACAAGGGTCTTGGTTGTAGATAGCTGTATTTAGTATAACAGGGCACCACATAACGCAGATTGGTGAAGCGAGTGTTTTGATCACATTATTTAATTTATGATTTAACGTTTTATTTTCAATAAAACTTATGATGCTTTGATTATTGCTGTCAAAACAGATATGATTTTAGTTTTTTTGGATCTGAGAAGAATTAATTTTAAAAAATAATTCAGAAAAATTAGAGAAAAACAGATGGATGCTTTCGTAAATAAACTATATTCTTAACCAGGATCTCACTAAGGTGGATCGTTCATGTCTTTTTAAGATCTCATGAGAAAAAAAAGCCAGTCTCATTCTTAGGTAAGAGGACAAAGTAATCATTGCTCAGTTCATAACTTAAAATATGTTAATGAATTGGTCAATCACACTTTCTTGGTAAATCTCAAATTAAAACGACTAGAAAATCACATAAAGGAAAACCGAACTTAAGAAGAAATAACTTGATTCTGAAGGGAAAAAAATGAAGTTCATAAGAAATAAATGGATGTGTGGAGAAGAAACATCCTTCTATAAAATACCAGTTTTAGAAATGACCAATGAGATGTACATTATGCCAAAAAGTTACGAATAATACAGTAAATAAGTAATCAATTTTGGTTAATTTTTCTTGGTTTGTGTTAATGTTACCTTTTACGTCTATAATTATTCAAATATTTATTTTAAAAAAATAGGTATCGGAAAATGGCCCTGATCTCAGCAATGATAAATTTTGTTCTAACATATTTTTGGGAATTGAACAGGCTGAGTCCCGATGAGAAGAGAGCTACCTCCGTTCCAAGCAAGAGGGGGGTGTAACACTAGTGAAAAGAAAATTCCCTCGAATACGTCGACCTTTAAAGACATCACTTCTGCGAGCGTGAAGAGACGTGGTCTACTTTAAGACCAGGCGCGGATACAAGGAGGGAGTCAAGGGGGTCATGACCTCCCCCAAAAAATTCCCACAGAGAATGAGATTCTAGGCGCGGAAAAGAGTTTATGATTCTCAAAGGCATTGACGCATTTGAACGATTTTTAATCAGTAATTAGTAATGCAGTATCTTTGTAGAAACGATTTAGCAACGCACATGGTGCCTTGATTGCGAGAGTGGGTGTCGATATGCATGACAGATATACGCTCGTGGGAAGAGAATCGTCTTCGGAGGTCCACGAGTTACGAATGGCGGTTGTGTTTTAGCGGAACGCTTTGCGATGTTATGCTGCTGCATTTGTTTTCAAACGAGGGTTCTCATAAGCAGACCGCTGCCATGATGAGATAAATAAAAATCTTCCATATAAATTATATTAATTTGAGACCAGTCCCTCGCTATTTGATCAGTATTATCTATTAACATTGGTAGTACATTGTTCAAACTAGGGATGTATAATAAAAATCGATATATCGAAATATCGATAGTTTTCTTGCGATATATCGATATTTTTCGCAGATATTTTTGATCCCGATATATCGGAATAATGATATCTAAATCGAAATGGCACTATCTAGTCCGATTTTTTTTTTCAACATAAAAATTATTACCAATTAAGGGGAATTTCGGATAAGGAAAGAAACCTTAGGGGAAAGAAACTTTTTGGCTACTCAATGGAGACTTTTTCGCTGAACCTGAAGATTCTGATCCTCTGGCAACACTGTAGATAAGATAGCATTTAGCCAGAGTTACTCCAGTTTATTTTATCAGTATTTTCGAATTGTTGTCGTAAGTAAGTAAAGTAGTCTGTTGTTGACTTCAAGGGGTAACTCGTCGATCTGTTGTACTTTGGTGCGATCAATTTGTGATTGTGATGTCGTCTGCTGTTTGGAAATATTTTGAGATTGATCCGAAGACAAACTTTGTGACTTGTAATTTATGTGGGAACCGATACAAAACGAGTGGAAACACTACTAACTTACGTCACACCTCAAAAGTAAACATGGTAGTGCTTTCGCCTCGCTTTCAGGGGTTCGAGCTAGAAAACGTAAGGCACCTCCAACCTCCAAGGCAGGTCCAAGTAGTTCTTTTCGAAAGGAAATGGAACTGTCAGAGTCAGAGTCAGAATCTCTTTCTCTTCTTGGGGATGAGGATAGTACTGATACTGTTGATGATGCCTCTTTGATTGACGACGCTTCACCTGGTGAGCCGACTTATGAAAATATGAGTACTTCATCTGCAGACGAGCCTTCTTTTACAAGCCCAGCACCTCCCAAGAGGCAACGGACACTCGCCGACTGCTTTCTGAAGATGGGTTCCTTCGAGGAAGGTGGGCCAACACACAAGAAAATCACACAAGCTCTGATTTACATGGTATGTAAGGACAACTTTCCGTTCGCATGCGTTGAAAAAGAAGGGATGAAATTTTTTTTAAACGGCACTCCCACGCTTTAAACTTCCCTCCAGGGTGACAATAACAAAATTGTTCGAGCAGCGTTACTTCACAGTAAAAGCAATTGTGAAAAACATATTGTCAAATGCCGAACACGTATCAATGAGGAGTGATATCCTAACACTCACTAATTCTAAGAGGAGCTTCCTCGTCATGACCGCCCACCTTCTCAATAAATCAGATGGGGTGTTGGAAAGGATTTCTTTGTCCGCGCAACGTTTGGAAGTGTCTCACACAGCTGATAGTATTAAAGAAAAAATCGTCGAAATTACAGAGGACTTTGAAATTGAAAAAGAAAAGATCCTAACCATGACGACTGACAGTGGATCAAAGCTGCAGTCAACAGTTTTTTGGGTGAAGGGAAAAGAATCAGCTGCTTGGCTCATATTATCAATTTGATCGTGAATGGAGTCAAAGACGTCAAGGAGTTCAACAAATTTGCAGACCACACCAAAGTTATTGTGACTTTCTTCAAACACTCTGTTAACGCCATGAATGCGCTCAGAGCTGAGCATATAGCATCAGGTAAGAAGGAGGGTGAGGTACTGATTTTAATCCAGGCTATAAGTACTAGATGGAACTCCAACCTGGATATGATGGAGCGTTTTGTTACCCTTTCAGGCCCAGTGACAAAAATCCTCTCCTCCATGAGTGGTTGCGGCTCGAGCCGGAATGTTCCCGATATGATCCCAACATCTCAAGTAATGCGAGAGTTAATATCACTACTCAAGCCTTTCACACAGGCAACTGAAGATGTTAGTGGCAATAAATTTGTTACAGCAAGCCTGATTATTCCTCTTGCCAGGCTACTGAAACAGGAAATGGAGAACCCATGAAAGCCACAGGTTATACCAGCAAACTGAAAAAGAAGTTGGCCAGTCCGTGGCAAACAGTCCTTCTAAAATGGTTGAAGAAGTATACCCCAAAACACAAGTTAGCCAATCTGTGGCGAAAAGTATTCTGAAAGGGGTAAAAGATCCTACCAAATCTTCTATCTCCACACGTCCTCAGAACATTATATGTTTCAGTTGCTTGAGTACTGAATAATGTCTGTATTCGTGATTCTATCTCACCCTGACATCTTGAAGTGCGATTTTACTTTCTCATATACGTAGTGTATAGAAAGTATTGTAATCGTGAAAAAAAAATTCGAAAACGAGATTTTTGCGGAAATATCCGTTTTGGAGATCCCTGATTCCGAAAAAATTGTTTTTGGCCATCTGTCTGTGCTCAGCACTCTTGACCGAATGGATTTTTTTTCATTTTTCGTATTTAGGGTAGAATTTACTTCTGACATATGCACGTGCTTTCAGTTTTCTTTTTGCTTAAATATAAAGGACACTTCACATGAAGGTCAAAGTACAGTTTTGAATATTTTTCATAAACTGGAGAAACGATTTTGCTTCAATTTTCTGTACGTAAAGTAGAATTAGTATGCATTACATCCGCATTAGGGGTATTTCGCTTGAAAGTTTGGTATAGACGCAGTAAAATAATTTTAATAATTTGTTAATTTATTGGCTTTGAGCCCGCTAAAATCTTAGTTATTGATCAAAAACACAATCATATGCATTTTTAGTTAATGGGTTTTCTTGCATCTATCTATCTATCTATCTATCTCTCTCTCTCTCTCTCTATCTATCTATCTATCTATATATATATATATATATATATATATATATATATATATATATATATATATATATATATATATATATATATANTAACATGGATACGTGTTTTTGTTTTGTTTTGAAGGTAATGTTTGATAAATCTTTTTGTTTATTTTTCATGATATTTTAATACAATGCTTTAGAGTATTTTCAATCGTTAAAGATAGTATTATTGTAAAAATATATTTTAACACTTACGGAATTGTTTGACGAGATAGATATGGAGCGTAATGAAATAACAGGGCGTAAATAATACAAACAGTATCACCTATTTAACCGAAATAATTAATAGATACGAATAGTGTTTAATGATACAATTTTGAAATTTAAAATTGTAAAAAAATTAACTCTTTAGTTCCTAATTAAATTATATAAGAATATTTATGGTCTTCTGGTTTTGTTCTCGCGTTAATAATATCCTATATATTTATTAATAAATATATCTTTTGAAATGGAATATAATTCTTGCTGATCTTATCTCCCCAAACAACGAAATAACAGAATTTGTATATTATAGATTCCTTTATATAAATGCTAGTAAAATATTTCTTTAATAAACTTTTTAAATTGAGTAAAATGAAGACGATTAAAATATAGAGTAACATGTGAAAATAATCCCGCTCCTAATAGAATGCTTTAATGCCGCTCTGTAGTCCAGACTGAGAAACGTATATGAGAAAGTATGTGCAATGGTTTTGCACCACTAGTTTTGCTAGATTTTCTAGAAATTTTCACCTCTCACCAAAGATAGTGATAAGGGTGGCAGATACACTTTCCAATTATGGATGGTCTTGATAATACATATGAGCTTCCTCACTCAAAATTTCACTCTCGTACAATTTAAAACATGGACGTTATCAAGCAATGAATTTACTGAATCGTTCATTTTGGCGTGCAGGGTATACTCATGGAATATCATTTGATAGGAACGCGATACCAAAAACAATGTAAAGAAATACATACGTATATCGATGAATAAATAAATAAATAAATATCAAATCATGAGTAATATCTTTCAATTGTATGAAATAAGGCATGGAAATAATACAGACTTTAGAGGATGCAACTCTATTCCGTACAGACATAGAGACACACTTGGGGAGGAATAGAGAGAGAAAAGATTCAAAGATTCGTCTTTCATGAGAAATCTAACTCCGGTTTTCTTCCACTTGCGTTGGTGGTGACTCCGTAAACACGAAGAATCACTTTCTGCAACTGAGTGTCACATTTAGCAGGAAACAAAACAAGCAAATCCTAGGTTTCTGTACCTCATCTCGCCTAGAAAAAATCTTCCTTCTTTCTGTTCAAGGTTAAAATTATAATCATCATACACGTTAATATGCAATTGTCCCAGAAAATTATAATTCCTTTCCTGCGTTACCGGACAGATAAAATCTCGCAAATAAAGTATCGTACTATCGTACATTTTAAAATGTGTCGTCTCTTTCCTATAATTTCTTCTTTTTTGTGGGGTTTTACGGTCTTTAGAGCCCTAAAATTCTGTACAGGTAGGGAAAATGCAGTTACGCACTAAGGAGAGCCAACATGACTCTCCCCGCGTGTGGGACTCGCCGAATGACTCAACCATACCCACTAAAAACCCTCCTGAATTACAACTCAAAACTCAAATATCAACATATCTCAAAACTTTACGCATATCATTACAAAAATAAAAATAAAATAAACAAGAAGGAGAGGAGAGGAAAATGAAAGATACTCTAGCCCTACTAGCGTCGGGATCGAAAAGAACAAGTGGTGACCAAGGAAAGTCAGGAAAGAGAAAGGAAGGAGCCTAGCACAAGTAAGTGGAAGTAATGCCAGACTCAGCTCGGGGTCCCGTGTTTGCCAAACACGTACTTACTAGATGTAAGTCCCCTGGGGGGCCTATAATTTCATCTTTCATTTTCTCCATCCCGATGTAACAGCATTTAAACATTGCATCTAACAACATTGCTACTTGACTATTTTATTTGAAAAGGATGTTAGTTGACTACTTGAGTTCTGACGCGTCTGCTACAAACAATATTCGTAGGAAAGTGTACTTGAGTTACGCGATGTGCTATTCATAATTGTCCTGTTCACATTGTTTAATACTAAATATGCAACCGAGTAAATCGTGTGTTCAACTAGCAGATGGGGAAAAGTAATATATGTACACAATCACACTTTCTCTGACTGTCTGATCAATATCTCACATAGGTTGCACCGTGTCTTTATAGACTGTCAAAACATATTTACATTTAATCAATATTTCTTTTCTTTATTTTATCCATTATGTTAAATGTGAAGGTTGACAATGACGTTTCAAGGTTCTAAATTATGGCCTCCTTTTCAGTTGCTGTCATCACTCAAATTTCCTAATACTTCATGTTTTGTGAATATCAATTCATATGTCATACATATTACATAAAAATTTCCTAAAATTCTAGTTATTATCTCCATACCGCTCCATACACTGAATAGACTACATTATACGTCAACATCTACTACCAACTTAAAGTGATGTACCTGACGGCAATTATGCCAACTTACACAATTTATTTATTTCTTTTATTATTTTTTAACATATGTAGCACTCCATCAAAACACGTGAACAAATTACTCTCTATTTGCTTATTCATATTAATATTGATATTTACTGATTCAGATACGAATCTTCGTAGGAAGTTTTCTTCTCTACCAATGACCTTCGTATTATGAAAATCCATACTATGATTCAAACTTACACAATATTTAATGACACCACTTTTTTCATATCACATTTATTCCACCTATTCCTTTATCCTAATGTTTAATTTCCTTTTACTTTGCCCAATATACAACATTTCACAATCTTTACATTTAATCTTATACACAATTCCCATAGTATCATTAACATTCACACTATCTTTGTTATTCTTAGTAAACATCACATTATTAAATGACTTGTTAATAACATTTACAGAAGCACTGTCAAAGATCTTAATAATATCTGAGTTTATTGCAGAAACATATGATAACACAACATATTCATTCCTCTCTAGTAGTCTATCATCCTTGTTAGTCTTTTTCATATTATAGTAATTCCAAATGATTATGTTATAAAAAATTTCAGGATAGTTATTCATCTTCAGGATACCCTTGACAATGTCAATATTTTTACCCAAATATTTTGGATGTGATAATGTATTAACCCTATGTAATAACCCTATAACAACACTTATCTTATGTGATATGCTGTGATTAGTTCTATAATTCATAAGTTTATCTACATTACTAGGTTTTCTAAACCAGTCTCTTACAATTCTACCAAAGTTATTAATGATCTTAACATCCAGAAAGTTAATACATTTATTTTCTTCCATATCTAATGTAAATTTTAGATCATAAAAATTATTAAATTCATCTAACAATTTGTAAATCTCACCATCTTTAACAATAAGAAAAGAATCATCAACATATCTCATGTACATTCTAATATCAAGTCTCCTCAAACATAATTGTTATAACATTCTCAAAACAATTTCACACATAGTTCCACTCAATATTCCCCCTATAGGGGTTCCATATACCTGTTTATAATATTTACCATAAAAAAAACTATTGGATTTTAGCAATAATTCTGTCCCTTCAATTATCTCAGACATAGGAAGTTTTAATTTATCAAATTTCTTTTTACCTGGGCTGAAGTCTGGTAAATTCTTCTATATGTTCTATAATCAGTCAAATCTTAATTTTTCATTTTTTAATACAGGGGTAGTATTGAGTGGAACTATGTGTGAAATTGTTATGAGGAAGTTAGAACATTATGTTTGAGGAGATTTGATATTAGAATGTGAGGGAAATTCGAGCTAAAAGCCCAGTTCAGTTGAGCGATTGATGGAATCCGCTCTCCTTCTTAGCAGGGATATACAGAATGTCCCACAAATCCACGAAAAAAATGGCGGGATGATCCAACACATTAATAGGAACATCAAATCATAAAGGTACACATGCCAGGAAACGTCTCCCAAATATGATATATGACATCAGGACAAAGTAAGAACATAAGACAAAGAGGTGTTTGTATTGATGAATATGTCCTTTCTAGAGTCTCAAGATTTGTTTCCGGCGTTAATAATATCGCTCATATCTTTATATTTGATTATACTTATACTCGTATATCATGAAAAATAATATAAATCTATACCAAAAACCAAAGAACAGAATTTGTTAATTGGAGATTCTTTTATGTGAAAGGTAGCAAATTTATTTCTATAATAATCTTTTTAAAAAGAGTAACATGAAGAAGAACAAAATATATTGAGTCATACTATAAATATCCCTCTCCTAGTAGAATTCTTTAATGTATCTCTCTCTAGTGAAGACTGAGAAATGTATATGAGAAGGCATGTGCAATGGTTTCGCACCACTAGTTCAATTTCCCTCGATTTTAAGCGATTTACACGACTTTTTGTCTCAAGTTCGTTCTGTCAATGATCTCCTCCAGGATATAACATGTGTATCTTCATGATTTTTTTGTTCCTATTAATGTGATCTATTGTCCCTCCATTTTTACGTAAAGTTCTAGACATTCTGTAGAATCAGACAATCATGGGACGGCAAACATTTTTCAGACGATAAGGATGAGTGCTATGGCACTAGTTTTCGCCTGACGACGTATTTCCCTAGTTTGTGATGAGAAAATTATTGCCGACATCATATGATGTGATACAAGCATCTGTCTGAGAAGGATACTGTTACCACAAGTGAAATACTAATATTTAGGTACTTGATTTAGAAGAACAATACCTATATTTCAAAATAAAAAAATAAATTATGGTTAATCAATGACGCTCACAAACTAGACTAACAACTAATATTTTTAATAAATTGCTCTGATCGAGTTCATTCTTGGTTAGAGTGAACCAAATGATGAGTTAGTGAAAGCTGCCCCAACAGGGATGGGAATCGGGAGGATGTATGTTATTAGAAATAAAATAGAAAAATGCATAATAAGGAGATAAATATATTTTCCAAAACGTCGACAAACAAATTTTTTAAATTTTATTTTTACCTCAAAATTTGATGTAATTTATTTCAGATAATTCCTCATTACATCGTTTGATTTGTACGCGCCGCTGTCGTCTGTCAATTCTGCGTCGATTTGCTGGAGACCGAACACGATTCGAATTATTTCGCAAATTGACAGATAATTTGCACTTGTTACCTGCCCTCATTAACAGCGATCGGGAAACAGATATGTGATGTCATTTACAAGCTTTAAGAGTAAACAGAATTAAACATAAATTTCACGGTTTACAATAGTCAATATACAATTATTACTAACTCTTTGTTGTCGAATTATTTTAGCAACATTTTAGCACCATTCCATTTTAAGCAGCAGAATGTTCTGTTCATTGTTTTGCAAATCTGTTACATCTATGAAGAAGGAACATTTGTAGATGAGATATTTATCGCGAGGCAGATCTTCATTCTACGTCAAATTAAAGATTTCAAGAACTAATCACAATGTTATTTTGGAAAAAAAATTAACATTTGAATTCTGCCATTAGTAGTTCACAATCGTAACAAATAATTGAAAAAGTGGAACTCTCCTTTGACACATATGAACGTAATATTCATGAAACAGACTGGCAGAATTAATCAATGTTCCAAAGTTCTAGATGTCCAGCCGTTGTGGTTATTGAAGATAGAGGTTACATTGGAGTACTACCCAAGCTAAATAATCGCTCGTGCTTTTATTATGCGTTCGGCTCGGGAGTTATACTGTGTTCAGCAGCTTCCATGTCCTTAAATATTAGCAGGTCCATGATTTTTGAACAAGCACAGTTCCTTACGTGGATGGTTCAATCTACCCGCTGCTACTAGGGGCGTTTCTAAAAACTTTTCAGTGGCGGTGGGGTGGGGGGCATTCCAAAATGACATTTGATTACATAACACCTGTTGTATCAACTGTATTCATCTATGATCTCGGCGGATTGTCTTTTTTCCTTGTTTTTACATAGTACTAATGTTCAGAAAATATAAACATTTAGCAATACGATGTTGGCCAGCCTGTTTTTATGATCTATTTATTTGTTTCATTTGCCGTGCATGGATTGATTCACAGTTGTTAGACCTGGGAGAATTAAGTTATCATTTAGACGTAAGGTTTTCTTTTGTGATCAGTTTGAGGAATATGACAAACATTTTCGATAAATATCAATCAGAATTCAAGCCCAAACTTCAATACCAGTTAAGTCGCGGGAACTCGGCTTGTATACAATAAAATATTATGGAAGATATTTCATGAGATTTTCCAAGTAATTGAGTTAGAGACAATGCCTATTACATGTGAGGTAACTTACAATACTTAAAAACATTTAATATAAAAATTATTGTATTTTATTACTCAACATTTCAGTCGAAATTTCAGACTTCATGACGTTTTTTATATAAAAAATGCAGGATCCTAATAACATGGCATGAATGAAATTGCATACAAGATGAGCATAAAGTCTATCACTGATTACAAAATTTCAGGAGAAGTATGATAGATACTGCTTTATGGTTTGTTGCGAATGACAGCTTAACTCGTAAAGTTATTACGAATTTACACATGTGCTCGTTTTGTTGTCTAAATAATGTCTTGGTGAGGTGAATGTGTGGTTTGGCTTCCTGCGCAACACAATTATTGGACCGTTCCTTTTCATTGAGCGTATCATTACGGTACCAGTTTATCAAGATAAATTGGAACTGAACGTTGCACCTGTTACGGGAATTTCAATCCTGAGTAGTGTTACAACAAAATGATGTACTGTCACACTGAGGGTTAAGTGTTCGCGAGTTCTTGGATGAAATATTTTCGTGCAGATGGATCGGTAGAGACGCTCCAACACCATGGCAATCACATTTATCCGACGTCACCCCTCTACATTCGTTTTGTGGGGTTACGTTATGGATGAAGTGTACAGTTCACCTATTCCTGATGTATAAACTCTTATTCCGCGAATACGAGATGCTGTAGAGACAGTGACGAAAGAGATGTTGCCAAACATAAGAAGAAATTGAGTATCGCCTAGACGTTCTATGGGCAACAAACGGAGATCCCTATAAGATTGAGTTTTTTTCGTTTAAGTTGGCATTATGTTTTTTATAATTATATTTCTTCCGTGTACCTACTCGTGGAGAAGATATGTGATAATTTCTGGGCAAGTGAACAAAGTTTCGAGCCGAAAATCGAACTCGGAACTCCTGCTTTGATCGCAGGAGTGTTGATCAATACACCAAAGTGCTATCGAAAGTGCAACCTTCCCCGTGGACAGTGTGCACCGTCAAGAATGCTCCTCTGCTCCAGAAGCAGCTAACTTTGAACAGAAATGTTTCATATCAGAACCCGTTTTGACAATTATTTTAATGAATATAGAAGGGCTATCCACTTGAACAGGAAATATGTATCGGACACATAAATATATATACTTTGCATATAAGAAACCCACAAAAATATATAGAACAACCACCTCAGTGATCCTGGAATGAAAGAAGTGACACAGTTGTAATATAACCTGGTCGAAAGTTATCACATTATGTTTTTACATCCCTGGGCAGCCATATTGAATTTTGTCTACCCTCTTTTACATACATCGTAGTATAGAAGCATGATATTTCTTGGTTTTCTTGTTAAAGTGGGGATCGACAAAACCCGCTACCGATCCCTGGTAAGGGTGCGAAGTGAGATATATGGCCAGAGAGAAGAAGAAGAAGAAGAAGAATAAGAAGAAGAGAAAGATATTCTAGTGTGCTTCATTTCCACTTTCCAGCCTCCTACCTCCCCAACTCACTGGCATCAGCTGCGAAGGGTAATATCCATTATCGTAAATGCCATGCGGATGACACATTACTAACCACACAGCATACGTGCACTTCCCTTATGAATGGTCGCTATTATTATCAACGAAGACGATAAGTTACAAACGCCGAAAGCATATCTCACTTTTCAATTATGTCAGCAGCATCATCCTGTTTTATCGAAAAGTGCACGTGTCTTATCTTCCCTGAAAACATGAGGCATAAAATATCGATCTGCATGTTCAGATATTCATTTTAAGCAGGTACATATTTTATGAAGCAATAACAGTTTCAGACTATTATTCTTTCTATTACAGTTTCGAAATATGTGATCTTTCAGCAGACCATACCTTTTTATAAATTTACGATAACAGGCGTGGAACTGGAGAGAATCCAAGAGCAAATTGTAATGTCCTTTTATCGAAGTTTATTGTTATATTTTCAGTGAATTTCTAATAAAATAGGAAATATTCATGAAATTATTCGGAGGGTGGGACAAATTCCAGTACACAAAGTCAATCGTAAACAAATCATACATTGTGCTATAGAAATATGTTACACAACAGGAAACCCGATATAGTGATTTTCAAAATTCTTCAAGTTCTTCAAATACAATAATGATGCCCAAAGTTTATTGAAAAAATGTTACCTAATTAATTAGTAAGTTAATTATAAGCAGCTTAGAAAACGGCGTTGCTCTGCTTTTTTTACTAGCTTTTACTTAACTTGTCCTTTCTGTACGTTTGGGCCAAAATTTAAACCAACCCCTCAGCCGATTGAGATAAAATTTGGCCCGTATCTACATACCTGATGACAATGCAATATTATAATGTCTAACTTTTTGAAAAAATCTTACTTTTTTAATACATTACGATTTTATTTCGGGATAACTCCCGGCGGGTTATTATTCTTTAAACAATTAGGGCAGTACTTCACTTTATCTCACGCTTAAATTAATACTTCAGAAATGTAACAAACAGCCGTATATTGTTTCTTTTGAATCTTCGACGTGTACACGAAAATTGAGTTTAGATTCACTCTGGTAATGTATCACTCTGAATGTAGTTAGTCATGTTAAAGTAATTTTTTTCTCGGCATGGCTCCATAATCATTCTTATCATGAAAACCAATTTTATATTCATAGATTCTTAAATTTATTTCTTCTGGTAATTTTCATTTCAACTATTTTATTTTGTTGTTTTCATCTCCAACTAAGAAAATGTTTGGATATAACTCTTTGTTTAACTTGGTAATTGTGGTGCTTTAGCAACATTATCAAAGCATGATAAATTGAAAGACGTTTCTATGTTGCTCATTTTTTTATTATTGGTGTTAAAAAGCTTTTTCGGCTGCATAGCAACCATCGTCAGTAACATACACTGAGTGTTGAGGAATATTTTTGGCGAATATCTTTGTTTAATACTGATTATTGATAAGCGTATGAGGAAAACCGATTGAAACTCATTATTGAATAAGTGTAAGAGGAAAACGTGCTACTAAGATGAAAATGTGTCAAAGGTTTTCATTTTGTTTACCCAAGGGTCAATATACTATACACAAGGGTGTTATATTGACCTTGGTGTAAACCAAGTGTCACTACTGATCTCTTGCGGACACATCAGTAAGCTTTATCAGCAGTGTTTACGTCGCAGAAACTCGTGGAATCCATTCCGGCCTTTACTAACATTCACGAAGGAGTCCATTAATGTCCAGATAAGTGAAACAGCATGAAGTAATCACGACCAACTTGATCATACAACTGATTATCGCATGAATACAACTTCCCCATAAAAATAAATTTTCAAAAAATTGAACCCACAATTTGGGGATGACTATTGCCGTTCCTGGGATGGTCAGAAACCAAATGACGTCGCGAGATAGTTTTCTGCTATTACTAAACATAGGATGGAGATGACACTTCTGCTTTCTTGCGCAAACTTTGAAGCACTACACGCCATAATAGCTCAAATTCTCACCGTAGCATCACAGAATTCCCCAAGACTCGGTACAAGTTGAAAGGCGGATAAATTTAACAAAATCGGTTATTAGGCTATGTTGCATAATCTTAGTTTTGTTAATAGTCTGTAGCTTAATATACATTTTCATATTTTAAAAACATTTTTCATGTTAGTAGTATATTTCCGTGCGCGTTTTACGTATTGTGTACCAAGACTTGGAACAATCATAAAAAAATTATACTTTTTTCAAATATGACCATTTACTTACTATTATGGAATGGGATCTCGCGCATAAATAAGCGATTTTCAAAGCAAGTAATATGTATACTTATTTTCAGAATACACTGCGTTTGTAATTTACAGAAATATCAGTGTATTTTGTTAATTTATCCTGCCTTCTGAATCGTAATGCGGATGACCTGTTCGAATTGAGCAAGTAAATAAGAAAATAATGGAAGTGAACAATTCATATGGATTGAAGACGCTGGAAGTACTGCTCGGACTGCTAACCCAACAACCAAGTAGTTTGCATACCGGTCACCGGTAGAGGAAAATATTTTAGTTGTCGGAACACTCCATAGATGACGCCACCCTATTGTCCCCTTCTATTATATTACTTCATGCCCATTATGTTCCATAGATATTTGTATTGTACTTAGTCTGTGATTGTACTGCATTTACAAGGCCTATAGATCAGAACTGTCCAACTAGCGGTTCGCAAACCTTTCTTTTTATTGCGGCCCTCGAGTTCTAGTATATTTTACGTCAAATTTTTCATCAAACGTTGGGAAGTTAAACTTAGTTATATAAGTCTGTGCTGTCAGAATTAATATTTGACGTGGCATGTCCGGTGAGAGAAAATGAAAAATTGTGTTCGGAATTACCCCGTCATTCATTACAATATGGAAACATTTTATAATGCTAAATATTAAAAATTATTTTTAAATAAAGAAATATATGCATGAAAACCGGGCCTGAACCTCGTCAAAAGACGTAAAATACTAGCAAATAATTAATAATTGTATTATTTGATTTTTCCAGCTTCCAAAAATATAAATTTATTGACGAGACACAAAATATCGCGTAACAAATACAAAAATTAATATGAACAATTAGTTTATTCGTCGGGAAAAATCTTGTCTAATCTTGCCCATCTCGTGCACGCCCGATCAAACGAAAATATCTAGAAAATGGCCCGCAGGCTAAAAGAAGCTGGACAGTGCAATATAAAGGATCCGTTCAAAATTGGAGATCAATGAGGCGAGCACTTTTTGATTTCGATGTTACAGAAATTCAAGTAAATTTACTTTTATTGATACAGATTATAGGGGAATAGAATTCTAAAGAAATAAAAAAAATTAATTTATATGCTTTTCCTACAATAATTATGATTGCCAACATCTCTGTGTTTCACGCACACAGAGCCCCCAAAAGAGAAGATGAGTAATTTTTTTTTGAGAATGGGTGATTATCCAGCAATGATGCTTCAGACACTGGCATTTTTACATCAACAATACGAGAGACTCTGCTTCTTGAAAAATATTTTCTTGAAGTTGGAAGACACGTTTAGTAATCTTCTCCCACGAACATTCCGATTAATGTTGACAATATGTGTATTCGATGAAACCTCTTTAGTCCGGCATTATGTAATCCGGAATACAATAATTAGACATCTTCCGCAATGACGAATGATTTAAAATATAACTGTTTAAAGTAAAATGTTATGTATCTGTAAAAATGATTCATGAAGAAATGAAAAATTAAATATATTCCGGAATTATTTTAATGAATAATGTATCAAGAATTTTGGAAAGGTAATAAAAATGTATTAATTATTTTTTATTTATCTAAATACTTCTTCCATTTTTAAAAGTTGACCTAAAACTGTTATGTGAGTAAAACTATATGTAAACGAGATACTTTACTGAAAACTCTACTGAAATCAAATGTATGGTAACATCTTCAATCCATCGACAACACACTATCTTTCCTAAGATCTGCAAAATTGTATTGTAACATTTGAAACTTGTTAATTGTGAAAAAACTATTGTCTTATAAAATAAATTGTTTAGTACAGTGTGGTTAATGACCTCAGTTGTCATTAAATGTGTTAAAAACATCATTACTGTATTGCATTATCTAAAAAACAGCGCCTAAAAGAATCGTGTTGTGGCTTATTTAAAATGTCGTACTCAAGCTTCACTCTAATTAGTATTGATTATTTCGATGATTTTCTTGCATACTCTATATTCCTGAAATGTCACCGCTGATATTCTAGGTTATTGGACACCCCTTAATGCCAACCCCTCTCCCCCAGAAGCATTTTTGAAGTTCAAGAGTTTCCATCTACATGACCTGGGATCATATGGGACTACTGCAGTGGGATGTGGAGGAGGGGGCACACCTGCAGCCAATGAGCTCCGACATTAGCGGATTGCAGCTCCATCCTTCAAGCGCAGCCTCAACATCAGAGCTTCTTCCCGAAGCGAAGCTTCGCGCCACGAATCGATAGCAGGGCTGTCCAAAATAGCATCGCTCAGGTTCAGAGGGTGAGGAAGTCGCTTCACGTATTCACGCTATACAGATACAGTGCTCCCTCGCTCTGTAACCATCTCCAGGGGAATGGATACTTTCATCGTTCTACGGAGAGGTCGTTATTTATAAAAAAATCAATGATGGAATACGATAAAAAATATATCAATATCATAAATTGACACTACAAATACATTACAATTATTTACTTACATTAAATTTGAAAAATAAAATAGTTGTTTCAGTATTTTCTGCTATATCAACACATTTTCCCCTATTACGCCACACTATTTTCTAACTCTATTTACATTAATTACAAAATAACTAGAACTTTAAATTATTTCACACATTTTTCGGTAGAGCTACTTCAAGCTACTCTAGGGTGGCCCGGGTTTCAAATGTCAGTGAAATCGTGGGATTTCAACTCGTCCTTCGCTTTCTATTATTCTGAGTTTACTTAGCATATTGTATATTGAACAAAACGCTTATATTTACTTTGTTTGGAAAAGGGACATTAATATTTTCACCAATAACATTGATATTTTTAAAGTAATTTTATTTTGAGAATTGTAACATAAAAAGATGAATTATTGACCACATGGTCAGAGCATCTGGAGGGTGATGCTGGCCGTTATCTCTTCGTACCGAGGTCAAGAAATTGCAGAATTCTAGTATCGGTCCAATCTAATGGACCCGTTAGCAGGGTTGCTCTCACTTAATTTTGCTTAAATATTGTCAAGTGGTTGTCTCATCGGAATCTCTATCGGTGGGATGGCGTTTGCAGAACACTTGAAATCTAAATTCTGATATTTTAAAAAAATGCGTCGAGTGGTGTGGAGTCTCGTACAGAGTTAAATCGTAATGTTCGTAAGACAAGAGTTGAGTAAACATTCGAAGTACAAAACTGGATAAGAAAATTTAAAAAACTTCGAAATCATATTGTGGGTTGCATACATTCCAGGGGCACTTTGATGTCTACAAGATTAATTTTGCCCTTTTAGATGTTTTTAACGATGTGTAATGATTTCTTAATAGATGGGACGGAAGATAAAATAAATTTTTTAAGACAGTCTTAAGAACTTGATTTTTCCTTTTTTAGAAAATAGTGTCTAGAATGCATACAACTTTATTTATATTTAACATAATATCTTGCTCCGAGTTAACTGGTTATTTCTTTTTAACCGTTTTTTTAAAATCTCTACAACAGTAGGAAGCAGAATCTGCCTTCAAGTAATCTGGTTTTCTTTCAGATATTTGGTGACTAAGTGGAAGAAGCGTTGAACACTGTCATTGATCGGACGGAAACGTTTAAGAAAATTATATTGTCCACCAATCTATTTCAAAAACACTCACGGATTCTTTTGAAACTGAATGATGCAGGAGGTGGCTAGCGATGTGTTGTATAAAGAGGATCTATATCAGACCAGTGCAGTCGCTCGTTTGTACAGCGCCTTTTACTTATCACGATCATGATTGCTCGTCATGTGATCTGCAAGAAGGGCCAAACATATCTTCAGACGACAAGTACCTCTGATGGTTAATAAATTTTCTCTGGAAGGTTATGCGATCCTTTCTTTCTTTTCTAATGGACTGTTTGGATTGGAGATCCGCAGTTTTTAACAAGGCATCCCGAAACTCTACGAGCACTAGAATACAGAGGATTTCCTTGCTCTCGCCTGACAGGGTCTCCTCTCGGAGTCGGTTTTTCTCATTAAACAAATCGAGGTTCTCAGGTTTTCTGGTTTTCCTCATAGTTCTCTCTCAAAATTCTCGCCGCTACCTTCTTTGGGACCAGGTTTGCATTCACGTGGTTTCTGTGTCTTACTTTACCTTATCTTACAATTATTGCTCGTAAATAAGAGTAAGTTTAAATTGGCTTTCACCTGTGAACGAAACACAGTTCCTTCCCTTCTGAGATACATCCACTGGGCGCTCAGCTACATTTCACTGTTCTGTGGAATGTCTTACGCTGAAGCAATGCACGACACTCGCTGCCGATGACTATGAAATGATAAATGACGTTTTCCAGTGTCACGGAGTGGGTGCCGGTCCCCTGACACCACGATAGTAATCGGTGTTATAAGAAAAAATAATTTATCGGTAAAACAGTCGGTAAACTGGTAAAATAAATATTCTTTTATTAAAAATTTACTTGAAAGTATTCTTACACTGACTAAATGCGAGCGTCGCTCCGTCGCCTAGTAACACTAAAAATTAAAAATACAAAAACAAATGTATAACAGTTTTTGTTTTAAATATATTTTTAACATAAACTTCATAATATTAACGAATTAAATTAAGTTATCAAATTAGTTATGAAACAATGTCTATAAATTCATTTATTAAAAATTTACTGAAAATTATTTTCATAATGAATAAATCCGAGCGTAACTCGCTCCTCAGATATTTTTAATGAAATGAAGACCGTGGAAAAAATACGATAAAATATCTTATTTTAATACTTTATCTTCGTCATTAATCATTTCAATTCCACTTTAGCATGCACTTCAATACGGTTTATATATATATATATATATATATATATATATATATATATATATATATATATATATATATATANAGCAAGATACGATAAGTGGCAGTCATTGGCACTTCGCTGAGGTTCATAACAAGGGAATATGCCAAGCCTTGGTGACAGTGGATTCAAGGACGGCTCTAGTCTAGCCCTTCCTCGGCTCCCCTGGAAAATATTTAAAAGTACCTACGCAGACTCTGACTAATCCACCAGCGAGCCGGTGCGCCCACCCTAAAAGAGTATAAACGCGTCCTCTCGGAAACGCGCCTTCTCAAAAAATGAACTATTGAAAATTCGAAAAAGGGAAACGGAAAAGAAGAGATATGAATCTGTAATAAGTGTACAACGAAGGCGCTGATATGTCAATGAGGCGGTAAGCAAACAGGTTATCACAAACAGCATCTGAAGCGTTGCTACAATGCTGATTTACACCTTGTGTAGGAGGAGATGAGGAACACAAAATCTGTTGCAAAAGATTCAAAAATCGTCCAAGTTTGTTTCAATTTAAACACGCGAGAAATTGGACGTCTTTCACTCAACCTCGCTTTCGGTTGGTCGCTCCTTTCCCTTCGCTGGCTACAATATTCTGTCGTATTTTACGGTTCCAAAACACATGAGTGATCAATTCTTAAAATAATAAATCGTTTTAGTTTTGACGCCATTATTATTAAAATAAAGATTTATTATTTGAATTTCTTTTTCTTTTTTTTCTTTTTGACATTTCATTCCAGGGTTTATGGCTCAGGCAGTGTCAATCCGTCCGTCTGTAAGCTGCTTGCATCAACAACATGGGCAGGACATATGATGTATTTTGTACTGTCATGCGCTCTAAATTAATTAACCCTTCTAAAGTTACTCCCCCCCCCCCCNCACACTTTGCATTTAAGGTCTGAGTCCCAGTTCGACCTAAGAAGTCTCCCGGTAAGCCATCATGTTTTCCATTCCCCTTCTACAGCCGAATATTTTCACTTACAATTTCAGTTTTATAATTATCCGAGAATTCCAATAGTGCTATATTGTAATATTATTTGTAGTTTTACATTACTACTTTCATTTATCTATTTAACTGTTAGACCAAAATGGACGCGTAGTCACTTGGCATTTCCGATACAGCAACGACGTAGTTTACTATAGCGAAACTGTTTTTCCACGTATGGATTTAGCAAGAACTCTATTGTAAGTTGTACTATTCTTCTATAATAGAATATTGTATGTATTCTCCACTCTTCTCTCTCTCTCTCGTGTATAATAGAATATTTTATGTGACTCCATAACAATATACGGGATTAAATTTAATCCCTAGCGTTGTACATACTTATTAAAAAATGTGTTACAAAAATTATTATTTCGACAAACATACTACATATATTTCCAGATGTAAACTTTCTTTTTTGTTTTGCTTTTGTGCAACTTACCACCAGGGAGTACAAAATTTACTAAGAAAAACACTAACTTATATGGTTTCATCATGTGACTATATAAAAATTGGCTACGTCTATAACAACTGAAACATGTATATTTATGATTATAATAAATTTATTGTCAAAAAACAGTACAAACTGCGTATGACCACGTGGAGGACAATAAACTAATTTACTCTC
Source organism: Laupala kohalensis (assembly GCA_002313205.1). Taxonomy (NCBI): domain Eukaryota; kingdom Metazoa; phylum Arthropoda; class Insecta; order Orthoptera; family Trigonidiidae; genus Laupala; species Laupala kohalensis. The sequence goes on from NNCF01130670.1 coordinate 245,265, forward strand.
CGGAAGCAAGCAAGGGACCATCCCATCAATTCCGATCAAGGGCCCTAAGGCAGAGGCGGATTCAAAAAATTCAGCGTAAGTTCCTAGATAAGATAAAAAGATAACTGCGAGTTATAAAACTAATAAAATGTCAATATGTTTGTAATTTTACGCAAAAAATTACATGTACAAGTTATTATCGAACTATAGATTATTCTGAGTATAGTGTTTAAAAATCATAAGAGTTGAAAAAAACCCACTAAATTCACGATTTATTGTTACAATAAACACGCCCCTAGACAAAGCCTAGAGAACCTGTATAAGAAATCCGCCTCTACCCGAAGGAAAAACGGAGAAAAACCCGGGCCAGGATGGGGCTACAGAATTAATGTACACAACCGTGCCAAAGTTGAGTACACATAAAACTAAATTAATATGAGCCATACGGCAACACAATCATGCAAGAAAATAGTTTTTGAAATTGTTATAAGTTATTTAAAAAGTGCTACAGCAATGGCGTGATAAAGTACAAGACGAATTTAACTTTTATTAAAATCAATAAATTCTTTTACAGTGTAGAAGCACTGGTGCAGGAGGTAGTTTTTAACCGCGGATTTGAAGATATTCAATTTCATAATGTCTTTTATATTCTTGGGCAGGGAATTATATAGAACGATTCCCGAATGATAAGGTCCTTTTTGGCAAAGAGTGGTTGACACTCTAGGGCGATGAATTTTATTACTATTGCGAGTATTGTGTTCGTGAACGAGACTGTTTCGTATAAAGCAAGGGTGGCACTTCAGTAATTCGGTCTTAACAAACACGACCGTTTCATAAATATAAATGCAGGGAAGTGTTAAGAGATTTAATTCCTTGAATAAAGGTTTACATGAATTTCGGGGGTGAGATTTACAAATTATCCGAACTATCCTCTTCTGAATTCTGAAAGTTTGAATACTCTGTCCGGAATTACCCCAGAAG